>WBMW01000582.1:1023022-1080299 GCA_013396635.1 Penelope pileata
CCCCCCCGCTGGAGTTAAGCGTTTAATCGCTTTAAGGAGATTGCTGTAACTACGGTGCGATCTCGCTTGGTAGTTTTATTTCGTCTAGAGCAAGACATAGCGTCTGTAAAAAGCCTCGGTATTGGAGGCATTGCTTAAAGCATGGAAAACGAATCTGCTAACGTGAATTACTTCTTACAGTTTGAAATCCAGCAAAACTAAAACGTCTGTGGTGGCAGATAGTAACTGGGTGTTCTATAACATCTTCATGGTTGCAAATCGTCAAAAACCATATTTCTTATACTTTGTCACATCTGGGGGCTCTGAGAACCCTGATCTCAGTGTTCATCCCTCCGTACACCGCTGAGATCTGACTCCCTTCTGTCAACCCTCGCGTGCCCTTGGTGGAGTAATTTTTTAACTATTAACTCATTAGCGGCAAGTAAACAAGTCAGCAGACTTTGTCCACAGCGGCCTCTTCCTCCTGGTTGTCCCCTGCCCCGGGTTTGGGAGGACCCTGTCCAGTGTTTTATGGCTGCTGATCAGCTTGGTGAACTAAGCTTTTCTGACCTCTTCCAATTATTTTTTTATGATCTATACTAAAAATCATTTTCTCATCCTTTTTTTTTCTTGTATATTTAATTTGAAGGTTGGCTCCTAACCTTTGTTCTCGTGTTTATACGAAAGTGGTCACGTTTGCTGGGTTGGTGGGAGGTGTGCATGACTATTTGTTAGTACAACACAAAGTGAAAAGTGAGCACGCAGATCAAAACCATTTGCTAACGTTGTTGAGGGACTTTTTTGGTCTTCAGCTTGCATGTACAACTGTGGCACTGGGCCAACAAATAATGTTGTTTTCCTTATATGTACATGAATTATTTGAATTATTCACTGCATTAAAAAAATTATGAAATATGTATGTTTTTTTACTTAAAAAAAATAATCTTGAGAACAGAAATGATCCTGAAATTGTCTTTTTTTTCCTTTGGCTTAAAAAGACTTCTTTTCCTTTAAATTACCATCGAAGCATGAGGATGCCAGGTTCACAAAACTCCTGCAGAGATTCTCCATCTTTAGTTGTGCATCTCAATTTTTTAGTACTGTGGGGTTTTACTTGAAATATTGCTTTTGGTGTCTTTCTCTGTTGGAATACTTGAGGGGAGAGAGACTCCATCTTTCAGTAAGTTGAGCAGTTTATGATAAAGAGATGTTAAAGGGAATGGCTCAGCCATGACAACAGCGTTTGTCTTTATATGAACTCTGAGAATTTACAACAGTTAAGCATGGCTTTTCTACTTACATTGTTAATTTTGAGTTATCTTATAAGTAAGAGAAGAGTTTAAGTCTTTCTTGATTGTCGACTGGATCTAAAGGTTCATTTCCAACAAAGTAGAACAAATTTATTACTGTTTAAAAGCTAAAAAACTTGGGGGAGAAAAATAATTGCTGGTCAAATATTTGGAAGTTTTCTTCATGTCAGCCTGAAAATATGCGATGTGTTTTAGAGCGGAGCAAATCCAAAATACTGTGAAGATAATTGTTTTTTTCTTTTTCCTTCCAGGTGAAAACTACAGAAGCCTGGGACTGGCTGAAGAGAGGCATTAATTGTATTCAGCTTTATCTGCCTCGAACAAGTAAAGGATATTTTTGGTACTTTTTAATTTAAGCAGAGGCGGCTTGCTTCTTCTTTTTTTTTTTTTTTTTTAAAAAAAAAAAAAAAAAAAAAAAAAAAAAAAAAAAAAGGGAAGTTGGGGCANACAACACAAACCATGGCAGATGTGGACCCAGACACGTTGCTGGAATGGCTGCAGATGGGCCAGGGAGATGAGAGGGATATGCAGCTAATAGCACTGGAACAGCTATGCATGCTACTTCTGATGTCAGACAACGTGGATCGCTGTTTTGAAACGTAAGTAGTTTTGCCTTTTCTGTGGAATGTTGTTTTCCTCTCTTGGTAGCTGTGTGTAAGGTTAAGCATTCGTAGCATTCAACATGGATAAAATTTAATGTTCTTAACAAAGAAACGTTCCGTTTTAAAAATGGGTTTAGAGGCCAAACTTGAGCATGTATCCCTGAAAGAAGTGTCTGCTGCTGTGTGAGGTAGGGTTTCTGTTGAAAACGTAGTGTCCTGGGAGTGATTCGCAGGGCCCGTTCTGACGCATGGTTTGATTGTTTAATTTGAAGAAATGTATTCAGAGTTGCAATGTGGAAGGCTTTTTTTTTATTGTGCTGCAACAGGAAAAACTTTTTGTGTTAATAATGATGGACTTCATATATGTTAAAGCATCCATACTCTTGCAACACTTTTCTCAAGTGCTTTTTTGAACTCTGCAGATCAGAAAGAGCCCCAGATATCTCCTTCCTCTTTATGCAAGTACTTTGCCCCTTTGAAAAATGTTGTTCTTTGTGCCACCCTTTCTCAACTCATTTCTCTACCTGGTATCAGTTCTTTTTCTCACTCTTTTTTTACATTTCTCACTGCATGCTGGTGTTACCACCTCTGTTACTTAAGTTTTGCTGTGCATTTGTTACAATACTTCCTGTGAGAGCCCATGAGTAGCAGGGGAAGGAGGTAGCAAAAACAATCGAGTCTTTAAAATTCATTACTAATGGGTTGGTTTTGGTGGGTTTTGTTTTAGAATTCTTTCTGTTCTCTCCCTTTATGTGCTCCATAATCTGACATCTCTTTCGTGGTCTGTTGGACTGTTGGTTTTTTTCCTTCTTTCCTAGTTCATATTTTGATCCTCTTGCATCTGTCCCCTTTTCCATCTTTTATTCCGAAGTCTTGCTTTCTTTTCTTTTGCCTCTCATGGTATGGCTAGTGCCTGTCAGATTTATCCTGCTTCATAGGTGTGTGGGTTTAGGCGCATTTAGGAATGTAGCTATCCTAGTGTTTATTTACCCTGAAGAAGAGAGCAGCTTTCAGGTTGTTAGAAGAAGGCTTTAATCTTTCATGACTGCTTTTGTGTCAAGAAGTACAAAATTGATACATCTCTAAAACTAGGATTTCAGATAGTTGCAGAACAGTGACCAAAGTTTTGGACATTGCTTGAAATTGGCCTTAAAGTGGATGTAATTTTGAAATTGAAAGAGACAGTATGGAGGTGCATTGGGCTTCCCTACCTGCCCCTTGTAGTACTGGTACTGATGGAGTGCTGTGTTTTTAGGCTCAGAAAAGCTAATTTAGTGACTTCTTAATTTTCCTCTATATAAAAAAAAAATAAGATTGTTTAGGATGATTTTTTTCTGTCGGATTCAAGCAAGTTTTCTACTTCAGTGTATTTAATGTTGAACAGAAATAGAAGCTTGGGAATAAGCATTTGTATGGATATCTGTATATTGGTATATTGGGAACAAAATTTCAACTTTAAAATATAAAACAGTTGTGGGTTTATATATTTTATTTAGAACAGACTTTCATCTCAAAGTAAATTAATTCAGCAGTCCAAGTACTGCTATTTTTAAGTATATGGAGTAAATGCTCCAATATTGCAGTGCTGTGGTTTTAAAATTAGTTCTGTCTGAAAGAAGCAACATATGAAATACCATTTGGCTTTTTGTGTTTTGAGCCTTATTATAATGTAATTTTACTGGTTTCCTAATTGGTTGATCTCTTTTGCTGTTGTAAGCTTCCCTCGAGGAAAAAAAAAATGAAAATGAAGAGAATAAAGTGTAAGTTGAGAAGATGTTAGCGAGGTTCCCTGTCTGTTCACATGATTTTTGCTGTCAAGTTTAAAGTGCTCCTTATGATTGGCACAGTCATTACACCACGTGCATGGTTCCGTGGTGTTTGGTGAGCTAACAGCAGTTCATCGCCATCAAAAGGAAGAGCTGCTGTGCCTGTTTCTCATCACTCAACATTTTAGTTCCTCCCGATGATGTGCTTGCTTCATGCCAGCATCAGGGCTCACTGGACTCCTCAAACTTGCTGAAAGAGCAAGCTGCTCTTCATGAGCCCTGGGCAAGCTGGGTACTTTGCTGCTGTTACAGTGCGGTACAGCAGAGTTGAGAGTGGCTGGTCAGCGCGAGGGGTGGAACTAGGTAGCTAGGCAGGGGCGAAGTAGAGGAAGGTATACAGACTCGTCAGTGAAGAACTTGACAGTAGCTTGTATCACAGCCTATATTTCAAGGTGACTTTCTTGATTTTGAGGCTCCTTGTAAGAAATTGAAAAGTATTTTTAAAATCTTTCCAAATGAGTTCAAGAAGCCAACGTTGTCACGTCCTGAGAGAGTGGAACTAAAATAATCCTTGTTAATATTTCCAAGTTGCTTTTCAGTAATGTTTTTGCAGAAGTTATTGCTTGCCTGAGTAGGAGAGACTTACTGTCTGACAGCAGCGTTGCCAAACGTTTTTCAGGAACTAATTTTGAAAATGGCTTCAGTGTATGTGTGCGTTATAATGTGGATGTATTTTTCTGGCAATAGGAAAACCAATCTCTAGACATCAGTCAGGAGAGCATCCCTGAATTTTTGTGTGCCATGCAGATGTTGTTTCAAGATCTTTGAATTGTTTATCGCTATTAATGGTGTTGTTTAAGAAAGATTAAAGAAAATCTTTCGTCTGTTGAATTCAACAACTGGGAGGTGGAATTTTGGAATGATTGATTTATTGGAGAATAAAGAGTTATGTTATTTCAGGCATCAGTGAGAGTAACATTAATTGTTAAGTACTAGTCCTCTTTTACATAATAAATGATTTGCTCTTATGTCATAAGTGAAGAAAAAGCTCATAATTTTACAGAATTACATCTGGTGATTAAAAGCTGCATGTGGTGAGGACTGGCAAAGCTGTGAAACAGACACATGAAAAATATTGACGTGGACGCTGTGCCTTTCCTTGAAAGCACGGCATTGTTTCCAGACTGATTTCAGCAGTCTTTCATGCAGCATTATATACAGTCTCACTTAGCGAGGATGATCACAAACTGAAAGAAGTGGAATAGAATTTAAGTACAAGAATGATGGATACACAGTGTTATACTACATTATTGCAGAGAAGTGGTAGAATTCCTTTGCAAGCGTTCTCAATGAAATTGTGTACTCTAAAACTAATCATTCATTTCTGTACAAAAATAGTGGGTATTGAAACGAATCTTTCTGACCAAATCACAAAAATGAAAGTAGCCTTAAGTGTGTGGTGTGCTACTGCTAGAAGGCTGCACAAAATCCAGCAGCACATTGCGGGGTGGATCAGATAATGGTGCCAAATAATTGACATTTCTTTACTTTTCCTTGGGTTTACAAATTACATCTGATTAAATTGTTTTTGGTGTTACTCATGTGTTAGCATTAAAATCAATCAGTGGTGTATTCATCTCCTGGTGATAATGAGTCACAGCCCCTGTGAGCACTCAGCGTGAGGAATGGCGAACGTTGCCGCAGCAGCGAGAGCTGCAGAAACGCACTGAGTGATCAGAAGTGGCTCTGCAAAGTCATTGAATGTGAGAAAAACTGCAGAACTCGTGGTCGTTAAATGTGTTAGGCCCAAACTGTAGTTAAACCGTGCGCTGTTAAGTCAACTTTAACAGAAGTTCTAAATATACATTTTCTATAGTCATTATTGAAATGATATTTTTAGCATTTGATTTGGTAAAGGTAATTTCCAAGACCTGTAGAGACTGCTAGTTGCAATCCCCCGTTATTAATGTAGGCCTCCACCAAATGTCTGTGGCAGCTTTTCTTTTTCCCCCTTTGTTTCACTTTATTGTGGTGAAATAAAATGGGAACTCCTCAAATCTTTGTGCTGCTCTTTTCTTTATCTGTTAGAGTAAGTATTTAGCAAGGAAGTTGTTATTTAATTATTTTATTTAATTATAAAGAGAACTTGTAAAACAAGGCAGTAGTATAACAAACAGTAAAACCTGAGTAAAACCTTTTCTACACTGTGAACAGATGAAACAGGCGTTAGTGCATTCGTGTGTAGCTGTGCAGAGGAATATTGAGCTTGGAAAGAGAAAGCGCATCTTCCTTTTTGGCACTGCCCTAAGTCACCTCTGCTTATCTGCCATTAACAGATCTGGTCAGCAATCAGGTATCAAGAGTTATTGACTTATTTCACAAATACAAAGAAAAATTACACAAAGGATCAGAATTTAGGGTTCTGTCGTGTAACGTAGAGATCCTTTCAAGTTTGGGATGATTTTTTGTTTTAAGGTGGAGTATGTTCATTTTAATTTACATTACATTTGTTCCCTGAAGTGTGCATTCACTGGAGATGAGGTGCATTTCCACCATACGTGTGCTAATGTGTAATAACAAGTGTAAGATGAACCTCTAGTGAAAAAAAGACTGTTTTGGTATGAACTAGTGATAGTGAGACTGTGGTGAAATAAGGTGGAAAACTTCAGCTTCGCAGCTCAGCCTGATGCCTTAAAACAACACGCTCCTTGGGCTGTCGTGACTTTGCTTTAGGTTGCTCAAGATATAGCAACAAAAAAATTCACTTGGTATTGCATAGTGGCAAGAAAATTCCAAAATGGGAAACCCACTTGGTATGCTTTGTGCACTATTTTTGTTTAGTAAACCGTTGTATAGCCCCAGTAAGTCAAGATTAGATACAGACAGAAAAGCAGATCTTCTTGTAGAGAGAGGAATAGGAATTCAAAGTGCTGCTTCTCAGGCCTATTTTTAAAGTTTGTTTTGGCTCTGAAAACATCTTTGTAATTTAGACAATGGTAAAGTGCTCCTTAACAGATTGAACAACCATGATAAAACTAACAGGCTGAGAGGGCAGTTCTTGCCATGTTAAGTTGGTTGGAGAAGTCATTCATGATGTATGGCCCCTACAGGTTTGCCAGTTGATTTTTTTTTCTGTTGTTTGTTTGAAGTCATCTCATTCCTGTGTGTGTGTTTTTTCTTTTTTTTTTGTTTTTGGGGTGCAGCCATCAGCAACTTGGGATAAATATTGCTGTCAACCATAGGCTACGGTACCAGTTCTCATTGTTTTAAACCATGCAGAGCACATGGTCTTAGTGAAGTCTTGGTTTGGGCTGATGCAGCTGTCTCTCTCAGTAAATGAAATTTTGTAAGCTTTACAATGGCAACCATCATGTGATTCCCATTAACTTGTTGCCTTCTAATGAAGGCAGAGGATGTGGCAGCAGTGGAATGCCAGTGCTGCAGTTACTCACGCTGCGGGTGGATGTGAATGTAGTGGGATCCTCAGCACCTCCCAGACTGCCTTTCTGGGATGGGAAGGACAGAGATAGGAGGGGTATGTGCTGCATTTTTCAGGGAGCTATCGTGTCACAGCACAATGTCTAGAGCTATTTCTGACTTTTAAGTCTATCTCATTTTTGGTGGTGGTTGGTTTGAATTTTTCTTGTTCATTTTTGCAATGGTAAAGAGTTCTAACACACTAACCTCTTTCCGGTTGCTCTTTTTAAAACGGGAATTATGGTCTCATTGTCACGAGTGTTACAGAGATTAATTAGCTAGCCTTGTCTTGGCATTCTGCGAATCTTCATGGCTACGCATGCCGGAAGGGAATATTAGGTCAGCTAAATAGACATCCATTGCAATGCCATAGATCCCTATGTTTCTCTGTGTTTCTGAATTGATCATCTTCTTTGGCAGAAGCACACCACGGAGTTATGCTTCCAGAAGGGCCGGCCTTTGCCACCTGCGATGGGCGGTCGGTGCCCCTTTTCCTCTTGGATTACAAGTCAGTAGCATTGTCCCTGTCAGTGTACGTGCACGCTCAAGGATACAGTCGGATCGTGATCTTACTTGTCTTCTCCAGTTCTTTAACCTCCAAAACTGTTTAGAAATATTTTCCAGTCTTGGCTTCATCAATGCTGTTTACAGTAGTACATTTTTCTTACTGCTACTAGTTATCTAAAACTTAGTCAGGTGTTTCCAAAACATTGTGCGTGAAGTGTGGTCTTAGTTATTTATCTTCAGAGTTGCTTTCCAGGATGTGATTCCTCACTTTTTAGGTATGACTTGATGTATTACCTAGACTAAATGCCAAAAATGGTATTTATGTACTTGAAATGCATTTTGTTTAAATGAGCTGGTGCATCTCAGTAGTCCAGACAATTCTGTGTAACTCATCACGCTGTCTTTGCTCCTCTTCATTAGCCTGCCAGTTTTTTCCTTTTTTCTCCCCCTTAAAGTACTGTCATCCTCTGAGTGCCTTTTTGTCCCGTTTTTTTGGTGTGTGATCTAAAATGAAAGCGATCTGTACTTGCAACTACTGCACGAAAGATGGGTGCGGAATTTTAAGAGAGCAAGTTAGCAACCGTTTGAAAGGTTCCGTCTCCTGGTGGATCAGATGAGATGAGTGAAATAGCCCTTACAGGAATTGCAAATAGAAGATGTATGTTCTTTGAAACTAAAGTTGCGTGACACAATGTTGCCGTACAACTGGTATATTTAGCTCCTGTATTATTCCTCAAAAATGAGACTTAGATTCGGTATTTTACTTTTATTTTTTAAACATTTAAATAATTCTTTAATAAGTTTGATAATAGTGTAGCCGTATGTAATATCTTATTTTCCTGCTTCCAGCCGCTCTCTGCAGACAATCTGCATTAAGGATGAAGCACAAGTGCTGGCAGGCAGCTGTGCTTGGTTTTCTGCCACAAGTCACATGTCTGGGACCAGGAAGCTCGAGCCAAAGGTTTTGTCACGTGGGAAGGGCTCTGTGTCATCTGAATCCAGCAGTCACTCTGGAATTGAGTAACACACCCTAGTGCTGGAAGCAGCAGCGTTAACCATTTGGGGCATGAAGTGACTTGTTTTTTTTCCTATTTCTTCTTTTTTGTTTAAACACAGCAGTAGTCTTTAAGCTATCAGTGTTGTTGCTGTTTTAGGAAGGCTTTGGGAGCATTCAAAATATGAAAAGTAGCTACAGAAATGAGTTGGCAGTGAGTGTTGTTACTTCCGGTGTGTCTTTATAGGCAGGCAAGGTGCAAAATAGCTGAGTCACTTCATTTGTGTTTAAGGGCTCAGCAGGGCAGGAGCTTGCTGCTGTGGCTGTACAAGAATTTTGCATCCTTACGGATGCTCCTACTCCTGAAGGACGGGAGAGAGATTTATGAGTAAGTGGTGGCATATGGAGTCATGCTGATACAGTGCTTTAGATTTCCGTAGCCTTTCTTGGCATCTTAACAGTATGATTGTGATGTTTTGAAAACGTTCTGCTTCTGAACTTTAAAGCTACCCATTAGCTTGTATTAGGCATCATTTCGTGGCTTGAAAGAATAAAAACTAGTACAAACCAGACCTTTTTTCTGTATTAAAATAAACTTGTCACTTCTTGTTCCATTGCAAATACTGTTCTGAACAGAGTGATTTTTTTCAACTTTGAGGAGGCAGCAACAATTTACTTCATGTGCTGAATTTTTTTTTTTTTTGGAGATGCATTAGTTCTGTTAGTTAATAGGCAGGCTATATAAAAGCAACATGGTGAAACCAGTTTTGATGTTGAGATGCTTCAAGATTAGAAATTATGTGCTTGCTTTTTTTCTCCTCACTAGTGGAAGGTTTGTATTCTTTTCTCTTAGACGTGGAAAGCATCTTCTGTCAGGAGATGGAACCTGTAGTGAAAGTTGTGTGTCAGTTGCTGTCCTGTCCTATCAGTTCATCTAGTGCAATAGTTATGCCCCCAACTTCTCTGCTGTTGAGCATTCAGCAGCCTTGTTATTTTTCCCATGCTTCCTAGGGGTGAATCCAACATGTGGCTGCTGTGGTACAGGCACTCCTGAATGCCTTGCTTAACCTGTCAAAGGACACTTCTGTTCTGAGCATCATCTTAGCTGGAACAGCACTGGAGTCTGTCTACGTAATCGATGGACCTAATCTTCTATAGCAAATATTTGAGACTGTATTAGGTCTCTTTCTTCTATATGAGCCTGCCTAAAGAAGCCAGTAAGGATTTATCTTGGACTTAAGCCTTAACATACGTAACATGGCTGGTTTGATTCACTGGTTCCTACTGGCATTAAGTGTATTTACTTACCTGACGCTATATTAAAACAAACAAAAACAAAAAATGTAATCCTGTTCCTTAGAAAATTCTCCTCTCGGACCTGGTTGCTAGAAGTGCTTCCAGGTGTGCGGTGGGTTTCTCTTCCTTATGCTGCCTCTGCTTACACTTCAGAAACAAGGCATCTGTACTCAGGACTGGAGCAAGTGAAAACTCAAGGTCTGCTCTTGGAGCATGTTAGCACATTTCAGTGCTCAGAAACCATCCGCTAGGTAAGGGCTGCCTCAAAGACTTCCCCTTTGTTGTGGGGGTCAAGTGCCAGTACGTAGAAATTCACAGTGCCGCAGAATGGAGGGGCATGCTTCATTCACAGAATCACAGGGGTTGGAAGGGAACTCTAGAGATCATCGAGTCCAAAGCTTCTGCCAAAGCAGGGTACCCTGCATTAGGTCTCACAGGCAGGCATCCAGATGGGTCTTGAGTATCTCTGGCGGAGACTCCATAACCTCTCTGGGCAGCCTGTTCCAGTGCTCCATCACCTTTACCATGAAGAAATTTTTGCACATATTTGTGTGGAACTTCCTATGTTCCAGTTTGTGGCCATTGCCCCTTTTCCTATCACTACGCACCACTGAAAAGAGTCTGGCCTCTTCCCTTCTTTGCGTTCCACACTCTAGGTATTTATAAACATTGATCAGATGTTTCGCCTGCAGTATGGATGTGACAGGATTGCATCCCATTTGTTTCCCATCAGGTGCTGCTGCTCCTTTTCCTTGTTCCAGTCCTTTCTCTGGCACTACTCACACATGCGTGTTCTCGCCCCTTAGACATGTAGGGCAGATACTTAGTTGTAACCTGTAGAAACCCATGTAATAGTTTAGTGTGGATTTTTGGGTTAGAGATTGAGCACTGTAAAGCTGACCAAGGTACTTCTGTTTCTAACCCTGTTACTCACACCATACCTACCTAATGACTGAAGTTCTTCAACATGTGACAGCTGTATAATGTTCTGTTGTCATTATTTGCCCACCTGTTTGAGGTTACTGTAACTGGAGCACTGGGAGTGTGTTTTATGCCCTTCTGTGCTGTTATGGATTAACAACACTTGGGTTCTGTGTGAATGGCAGGTGGTACTTCCCTGGCTGGCGGGAACTTCAGGGGCTGCTAAGACCCAAGTGGACTTCAGCAGGCAGAAAAGAATCTGAGCTGTCTGTATGCGGTGTGCATGAGCCCTGCCTGAGTAACCATTCTAGTGGAACACCTGCATGTTTTCCCCACAAAATAAATTCAGCAGTATTTTGACTATGGCATATTGAAGTTTGCTTATTTTTTCCCTTATGTGAGAATGTTTTACGAGTTAATCACTTTGTTTAAAACTCTGTAGTAGCAACCTGGTTTGTCTAGTTGAGTAACAAACTTACTCTCCCTTTATTATGCAGCTGCTCTTGATTCTACCTAATCTTTCAAGCCTAGGCAAAATATTTTGGCAACAGCTATATCTTTATTACAGAACCAAGTTCAAAGCAGGCTGAGTTCTTTTGCAACCTTCGGTAAGACTAGTAGTACTTGGCATATAGGCTCTTATATATGCTCTTGTTCTGGGTATTATTGCTCTGAGTAAAACAAAGCAGGACATCTTACCTGGTCATTTTGCATGCATGTGCAGAGTGGCGGTTAAGGAAGCAGATGTGCACCTAATGTCAGCAGTGCCATTCATTCTTCTGATATCTTTTGGAGAAGCTGGAATAAAAAAGCCTTCCATAGCGCTTTTCTCTTAAAAGCAGATGACAGTACACTGGTAGTAACATGCTTTAAAAAGATGCAAGGAAATATTATAAGGAAATCCACTGCAAATATGTGATGCATTAAACAGTAAACCACAGTTCCCAAAACTGCTGAAATATTGACAAAGAATAAAATAATGTGGGCAGATGAATTTGCATTCTCTTGCCTATATTGGTCTTACTGTACAACTAGATTTTAGGTTTTCAAGGATGGATGGAATCTGTTGTTTTGCTGTGCTCTGTGCTTAAAAGTGCAGTGAAATCCTGATCTACGATGAGCCCTCATGCTATAACACAGCAAATATTAATGACTTGTATATCACAGGCAAAAGATTAGGAGGAGGTGCTAAAGAGGTTATTCAGAACTTTTCTGGATAGGTGAAGATGATACAGTAAGGAGAAAAGTTGAGAGCTAGCCATGAGTGAGACTCAGCCCTGATCTGACATGTCGGACGGTCACAGGACTGTAATCAGTTCAGGAAGAAGAGGGCACGTCAAAAAGTTGCAGAGGATGTCTGCGTGTGTGTTTGCGTTCCTGCTGGCTTGCTTATGTGGTGTCAGTGAAAGCCGGTCTATGGAACGTGTCCCCAAGCAGCTCCTGCTCGGTTGTTTGGTTTAGTTCAACGTAGTTCACCATAACCTGTGTGATCAGACTGCTGTTCATGTTCTAGGGAATCAGGTATGTTCTGATACACTTTGTGCCTTATCTCAAGCTCCTAAGACCCACAGTGAAGGCCTGCTTCAGGAGGTTTAGGCAAGTCTTCTTTAAGGCATATTTCAGAAATGCATACAAATACTACTTGATAATTATGTTTTCATAAAATTTTAAAAAGTCATGACTAGAAAAGCTGTTATGAGCATGATGAATCTTGTCCACTTTCCCAGCGTAATAAATGTATTTTGTTTCATCTCTAACCTGTAGCATGGCAGGTTGTAAATGGTAAGAGCTGTGCTGCATAGGACAAAGCGTAGCAATGTGTTAGTCTGAAGCGATGAAGAGCAGTGGGCGGTTGTTATTTGCCTGGGAGGACCTCTGTGCTGTCTCGGTGTATTGTGGACTGCGTTGGTCAAATCTTTGTCTCTTGTATCTGAGAATACAGATGATGACAGGAATTTATTTTCAAAATCATTGTCGGTGTTGCTGAAAAATGGTTTGATCTGTTGCCTCCTTTAAAAAAAAAAAAGTGAAGCTTATTACAGATTCATGAGGCAGCATTTATGGAACAGTAATAAAACTACTGACGCAGCCCCACTGGCCAAAGTACTCGTTACCGTTGTCAGAGCTGGTGAAGCCTGATTCTGTCTATTTTGCCTGTCTCAGAAATACTTCAGGTTTCTGCACACGTTTTGTTCCCTGGTGTGACTTTAGGAACAATAACCTCATTTGTCTTACGGTACTGTGTAGAACTCGAACCAAATTGTTTGAGTTGAGAGAGACATGAGGGGAAAGAAGGTGACACAACTCTACATTTTCTGTGCTAAAGTAGTGAGAAGAAATGTGCGTTTCTTGTATTGGAATCTAAGTCAAAACTTCTAGTTTGATCTTTGCCGTGTTCCAGATAACAGTTTCTGAGTAAAATGAAGTTGGTACTTCTGCTACTTTTCAGTTTGTGTGAGCTGTAATAAAGTTTTATTTTCTCTCTACATGTATCTTTTATATGACTGATTCTTCTTTATGAACCATTCTGGTTTTTAGCTTTTTTAGATCAGATTTATCTGTTGCACATAGGTGAGGTGATTTGATAGATGAGTTTACATCTGGTCCAGAGCATTTAATTAGAATGCTAGATTTTTTTGTTGTTAGGTTTTGATTGTTGAAATTATTTAATGAGTTCTGCCTTGAGATGTAGCAAATTCATTTCCTAAAAGAAAAAAAGTATGTTACAGATGGTTAGCTTGCAGTAAATCAGTGTGTCCTGGAGTGGGTAGTGCATAAAATTTCATACAACAAAGCCAACGCATTTCGTTCTGTTTTACTTTCAAGTCCTTTTTTTTTTCTTTTTGGTGTATTGCTTCCCGATTTGCTACAGGAAAAAGGAGCACTTAAAGCTTCAGCATTGCTTTTCTTATTCGCTTTTTTTTTTTTTTCCCTCAGCCTTCATTGTTTTTAATCTTTCTAAAATGTTTCTGCTGTCTCTTCTACATAATGTAGTCCAGTTGGCAAGTCTCTGCTTGCTAGCAGTATCCAACAAAACTGAAAAATGATATGGAACTGTCAGAAGAAGCACCAAGTACACAGCTCAGAGGCTGAAGTAGTTTGCAGGAATTTTCTGTGAAAGCTCTTGTTAAAATTAGATCAGTTGCTATTTTCAGAAGGAATAATTTTTTTAGAACATGAAATTCTTAACATTATTGGTGCTCTTACAGGAATTTAACATGTATTATTGTCGTCTACATTGTAGGTCTGTAAGCTTTTTCTTTTCAGAACCAAGTAATTTCCACAGGTTTAGCGTATGACAAAGCTACACTTTCTTCCTGAAGCCTTAAGGTACAACTTAGTACGCTTATTGGAGGGCTGGAAAGCATTCCTCTAGATCAGAAAACAAATCTTTTCACAGCAAGAAGAGGTTGTTAGTTATTTGCCTCCAAACTGAAGAAGCATGGTGCCTAAACTAATGTAGTTGGATGTTTTGGCAAAAAGTCATTTAAAAAACACTTAAGGTTTTGCCAGTAAGCTATGCTCTGACAAGAAAAATATTGCTGCTATTTATATACTGGCAAAAGATTCAATATAAATGGTGGGCACTTAGTAACTTTGTATTTTGGCTATATCTGCTGGGTTCTCCTGAACAGCTGTTACAAAGAGAGAAGTGGAGTTTGTTCAAACTTTTTGGTTTCCATTTAAAAAGAAAAAAAAAATATTTCAAGTTGTGTGGTGTCTTATATAGAATCATAAATCTTTAAGTATTGCATGGCGAGATGGTGACAGGGCAAGGGGGAACAGTTTCATATTAAGAGGGGAGATTTAGATTAGATGTTCATAAATTCTTTAATCAGAGGGAGGTGAGGCACTGGCACAGCTGCCCAGAGAAGCTGTGGGTGCCCCATCCCTGGAGGCGTTCAAGGCCAGGTTGGGTGGGGCCTTGGACAGCCTGATGGATTCGGCGGCAACCCTGCCCATGGGTGGGGGGTTGGAACTAGATCATCTTTAAGGTCTCTTTCAACCCAAGCTGTGCTGTGGTTCTGTAGTATCTTATGTTAGTCTATCCAGCTATAATCCTTGTTGATTGAAGTATTAATTGTGAGATTTATGTTCATCAAGGCTTTACTTATTCATATCGGTGAGGATCACCGGGCATTGGATTTATTTGTCACGCAGTATTATTTAATTACTTCACACAGCGTGGTTAGATCTTCAGGGAAGCTATTAGCGTATTGCTGTCCCAGGGTTTGGTGCCTTTGTGTGTGAGTCACTCGTACGTACCAGACAGAGTACTGAGTGACCTTTGGGTTGGTCTGCTGAATGATTAATCAGCAATTACTTCACCTGTCTTCCAGACCAAATGCATAGTATTATTTTCGTTCTTTCTCTATGAATTTAGACAACTTTTAGGCCTCCTTTTCCGTACCAAAATATTAGCTTAACGAAGGGTTGCACTATTTGCCTCTCAGATTTAGTGATGTTCTTTTCTAACATCTAGGAATGAGGAATCCAGTTAAACTACTGTCACAGCATGTATCCCCTTTCCTTAATTGCCCAACACCACTTTTGAAGTCTTCTACCACTGTAGTGAACAGCCATTATATTAGATGATTTATTTCTAAGTGGTTGTATGCTGTTGGAAAATAAAGTATCTTATAGTGTAGCTCCAATGAGTATTGGGGGGAAAGAGAGAGAAAGTGAGAGGATGAGAAGGGAAGTGGAAATGTTTAAAGCACCAGGAAGAAGGGGTAGTCAGAATTAAGTTACGTAGCCAACCCAAGATCTTTAGTCTTTGTTATTGAACATAATATTTCACGGTTAAGCAGCTGTCTGTTGTTACAAACCCTGAAGCTCTGCTGAGGAAAAAACATGTTCTGATTGATCAAGTGAGATGAAAATCCTAAAATGACTTCCCAAGATGAGCAATTTTTCTCAATGATTGCAAAATCTCAAGAATATTTTTCTTCTGCTGAGTTTCTCTCCTAATATAGCCTCTTTTTAGGTTACTGATTTGAATTTTGTGGTGTGTGTGAGATAATTGAATTCTGATTGAATGCTATGGACCAGCCAAACTAATGAACTAAAGATTTAAAAAAACTATAAATAAACTAATCTGGAAAATCATGACACATGAAAAGCATCAATCTCTTAATGTAAAGGTGTATGAAATCTCTTAATGTAGAGGAACTTGCACAATGTAGTAATGGCTTTTTTTTCCTTTCCTGTAGGTGCCCTCCTCGAACTTTTTTACCAGCACTGTGCAAAATTTTTCTTGATGAAAGTGCTCCAGACAATGTATTAGAAGTAACAGCTCGTGCCATAACATATTATCTGGATGTATCAGCAGAATGCACCCGCAGAATTGTGGGAGTTGATGGAGCTATCAAGGCACTCTGTAATCGTTTAGTGGTTGTTGAACTTAACAACAGAACCAGCAGAGATTTGGCTGAACAGTGCGTGAAGGTATGTTATCTGTAGAATCTTCTGCTTCTTTAGGAAGAAGCTGGAAGACTTGCTATTCTAGAAGAATTTACTTGTATTTGAATCCTATATATTGTCAAAAAATGAAACAAAAACATGTATAGTATGTTCAAGTTTACATGGCAGCTATGCTTCCTATCTTTACTGTCAGTCTGGTGCTTTTCCAAGCTGCAATTATTATTATTATTTTTTTTTTTTTAAATGTAAGTACACAAGAAGAACCCAAAAATATTGGAATGAAGTTTTCCTGTTTGTCTTAAATGTCTAGAGTGTTGAGGGCTAATCTTACCCTGTAAAGGGAATGAAACATTGATCTGGATACAGATAATTTATCTGCTGTTAAAATAATAATAATTTGCTTTCTCTTCCATAGCATTTGGCATAGCCTTGTGAAGTTTTCAAAATTAGAAGAATTTACGAGACCCTCAGAGGGTCTTCCATATTGTGTAACACGTGTCTATGTGATAGCACATAATTTTAGTCCTTGCTTGCTATTGCCTCAGAGTTTACATGTACATTTCCTATTTATGATATTCTAGCCTACTTGAAAGAGTATCACTGAAGTACAGGACTCATGGAAGTTTCAGAGCTCTCAGTTATGTGTTATCTGAAACTTAATAATTCTCACAGGAAAAGATACTTTTATCTAGCTGTTTCTGGTGAACAACTGTTTTGAAAAAAAAAACAAAAAACTTTGTTGTATTTGCTTCTGTATCTTGGAAGAAAATTGTTAGTGTATCAGAGATTTTGACCCCTTATGGGTTTTGAGGGAGAGATTTTTTATGTTGTTTCGTTTGCTTAACCGGTTCTGTGGGTGGATATAAGCAGATAACTGCATTTTTGTGTGTTCTTTGCTATAATTAAATTTCATTTCATTGTAGGTGTTAGAATTAATCTGTACCCGTGAGTCAGGAGCTGTGTTTGAAGCTGGAGGGTTGAACTGCGTTCTGACATTTATTCGTGACAGCGGACACCTTGTTCATAAAGATACTTTGCATTCTGCTATGGCTGTAGTATCCAGACTGTGTGGCAAAATGGAGCCTCAGGATTCTTCATTAGAGATCTGTGTGGAATCACTGTCTAGTTTATTAAAACATGAAGACCATCAGGTAATGTAATAGTTGGCTCAATATGTTGTTAATTTAACATCCATTATGTTTAATAAATGGTTGGCTGGATATTTTTGTAGTTTCCACAACTATATGTTTACACGGTAGTTGTTATATTTGGATGTTGTGGTTGTTTTCTTTTAAAGTTGTGATGACAAGAGAATACAAATACTGCTTAGTGTTTGACTGCAAGTGCTGTTGTGTGAACATGATCTTATCCTGCCTCTGAAAAATTTATTTAGAAATGTCCTGTACCCAGTGTGGCTTTTCTTTTGTGGAAATACCTTCTGAACCAGTTACTATTCTATATCTGCATTCCAGTCAGTATCAAACTGAATATAAATAAAAGATAAAAGTCAGTATAGTTTGTTTTCCTGTTGCCAGGCTAAGGGAAACAATCAAAACATCCACAGTCAATGCTAAAACATTATACTGGAAGCCGTTTAAATGGCTTTTAATTTCCACTGTTGTGGACACAACACCACTTCTTCACAACACTTTTATGAACTTGAATTGATGTAAAATTGAGGAAATTAAAGGAATGATCTTCCTGCTAGTGTAGAATCCTTTTGTGTATGTCATTACTAATGCTTTGCAATAGCTATTTAGCCAAATCCTTGCTGCATCCTGGCCAGGTTTCTTGTCAATGCCATTCTCAGTCCCAGTTTCTCCCCTACCTCTGTCCCTATTCCTGTGTCTACTCCACCCAAACTCCCTACTTTGGTGTATTAAGCATAAAATTTTTGGGAGACAAAGTCTTTTTGATGGTGAGCTATGCTTTTGGTGTATTTTCAGATCTTTTTGAAAGAACCACTTGACAGAGGGCTACCTTGGTTTTTTGACATTGTATAACTTTAATCTGATCATCTGAGGCAACCTAACTGAAATATAGACCATAAGTCTGTAGTCTTCATTTGTTTCCCAATTGAAAATGTTAGGGAAAAAAATGATTTCTGGGACTGTTGGAGATCTGAACAAGAATTCCAGCTTTCAAGAACTTAATCTTTTATCAGTCAAAGCTTTAAGATAAGTTAGTTTATGCTTGGAGTAACCCAGATGACAGTAAGTGAATTTGTACCAGTATCCTTGAGAAACGTATGTTTTGTGTGAAAGAAGCCTTTGGATTTATGACTATTGTTGATCTTTATTCTAGATTTATCCAGTAACTTCTTTTGTAACTTTTTTTCTTGTTGGTCACTTTGTATGGGCCGCCAGTTAGTAATTTCACTTGACAGAAGAGCTTATTTATTTTTACTTTTTGTAACCTTTCTACTTCACTCATGGTTTGTGAGAAAAAAGTGTAAATACCTTCACAATACTCTTTTTCTTTATTAACTGATGCCCATTATGCAGTGTGCTAAGTAAGCTGAACCTTGCACGTATATTTCTGACAGAGCAGTTATGGAAAATTGGTAAGCTATGTGTATGGTTTACATAAAGATTGATGGAATTGTTTATACCTCATGTAGTCAAAAGAGTGAGAGCAAAATTTTGGAGAACATGAGTGCTCACCATTGTAAGTTAAAGCAAAACTGTCTTGTAAGAGTACTGGTAAATCAGAATGTTTGGCATGCAGGGACCATGCCAGAAGTTTAGCAAGCACTCCATTTATTCAAGAATATCTTTGTTTTTCAAGTCCTTGCAGACTTAATTTATGATTTTTAACTTAATGGAGTTTGAATGGCTAATAATGCTCTCTTGGTCTGTGTATTGATGAACAACTGCCTTTAAGGCCTCCGTACGTGATCGATGACTGTCATCTTGAAAAGGAGCTCTGCTAGGAATTGATGTCCTTTTAGGGACTAAGAACTGTATTAATTAAGAGTTCGATGAGGAATAGGTATTGCTTTTTTATTATTATTATTAAATCTTTTATTGAGAGAGTCTGGTTTGCTGCCTTATGTTTAGGAAAGCAAAGATGCCAGAAGCAGGTCATTTTGATGTGCCTGTGCAAAGCCCCTGATGTGATGGGTGGAGACACTTGTAGTGTAATGTGCAGTAGAGATGAGAGATGTTAAAGGCAAAACACCATCATGAAAAGAAGTTGGATCCTTTTCCTGCGCGGTTGGCCAGAAGTATTTTTTGCTGGATTTTTAAGAGGATTGTCAGTAAGCCTCATTTCCACAGCATCACTGTGGATTGGGGTTTTTTTTAATTACTTTTTACTTTTTTTTTTTTTTTTTTAAACTTCAGGGAGAAACTGGAATTTTAGGGTTTGTATTGTATTGTCACAGGAAACTTTGTGTATCCCTGGATCCAGGTGGACAGTGGGTTATCTAAAGTTTGAAAACCGCTTCTCGAAGTTGGTCCTTTTTTTAGGCTTGGGCCGACTACAAAATTTATTTTACTCCAGAGAAGCATGTAGACCTTTAAATACAACTTTAGCTATCAAAAACTTAGTAAATTTAATACCTTGGCAGCTTTAACTGAGTTTGGTATCTCAGCTAATGGCTCATTGCATAGTGTTTCTTTTAAAAGAAAGCAGGAGTTGAATATAATATTAGTATTTTGAAATAATAGCATATTAGAATATCTTAAATATAGAAAATTCAAATGTTTTCATTGTAGTTTGAATGAGCAAATATGAAGTTCATTAGATGTCTGAAAGTTGAAGTAAAAACTCAGTGCCCCCTCTTGATTTTTTTTTTTCCCTTTTGCAGCTAATTTAGAAAACTACTCAAACAATTTCTAACATCAAAGCAACCAGAATGTTTTGCACTCCATGTTTAAATACCAAGCTGCAGATTATGATTTTTTTTTTTAAATTATTTTATCAGAGGAGACAATTGCTACTGGGGATTATAGATAGTTTTATCTCTTGTAAGAAAAACGTATAATGACATGGGGGCTTAAAAACTTTTAAATGTTTTTCACAAATATTTAATAATCAAATGTCCTAGTTAAATTGATGTTCTCTATTGGTTTTGTCTTTGTGTATGTATTTAAGGAGATACAGTGCTGAATTTTTACATACAGAAAAAAGATGTTTCATTGATTTCCATATATCATCTTAAGAGAGAGAAGGGGGAAAGAAAACAATGCAGTCCTTCAGTGAATGTTTCATAACGCTGTTGTGGTCCAACTTTATGCTAACTTTAAAAAAAAAAAAAAAAAAAGGAAACTTTTCTGCACTCACTAAACTTGAAGGGAACTTGGAGAAATCAACTTCTGTACGTCCTCTGTTTCTGGGAATGTCCTTTTAGCATCTTAAGTAACAGATTTTTCATCTTTTCACTTGCACTTCTTTCTTAGGTTTCAGATGGAGCTCTGAGATGTTTTGCTTCATTAGCTGACAGATTCACACGTCGTGGAGTTGACCCAGCTCCATTAGCTAAGCATGGATTAACGGAGGAGTTGTTATCTCGTATGGCAGCTGCTGGTGGGACAGTATCAGGACCATCTTCAGCTTGCAAACCTGGCCGGAGCAGCACTGGAGCACCACCTACAGCTGCAGACTCTAAATTAAGTAATCAGGTGTCAACTATTGTAAGCCTGTTGTCAACCCTGTGTAGAGGCTCTCCAGTAGTAACACATGTAAGAAATCATTTTATATTACATTTTCATTTTGTTTTTCATTTCCTTAGTGTTTTTTCTT
Organism: Penelope pileata; assembly: GCA_013396635.1. Taxonomy (NCBI): domain Eukaryota; kingdom Metazoa; phylum Chordata; class Aves; order Galliformes; family Cracidae; genus Penelope; species Penelope pileata. The sequence goes on from WBMW01000582.1 coordinate 1,044,045, forward strand.
TCATGTTCTTTAATATATGCTAGACTTGTGTTGCTGTTTTATATATAGATTTATCAATTATGAAAAATAATACATAAGTTATTTATCTTGAGGAGAAAAAAAACTGAAACATTTCATATGGAAATGAAACCCAATTCTGATAGTGTTTTCTAAAGCCCTGTATATTTTTTATTGTTCAGACTTTTAATTATTTCCAGGATCTCCTAAGATCTGAACTTCCAGATTCTATAGAAAGTGCGTTGCAGGGTGATGAGAGATGTGTACTGGATACCATGCGGTTAGTAGATCTTCTTTTGGTGCTACTGTTCGAAGGGAGAAAAGCCCTGCCAAAATCCAGTGCTGGATCTACAGGCAGAATCCCAGGATTGCGAAGACTGGATAGTTCTGGGGAACGTTCTCATCGGCAGCTGATAGACTGCATCCGCAGTAAGGATACTGATGCATTAATAGATGCTATTGATACAGGAGGTAAGCAATAGTCTGAAAAGGGTTGAATGAAGTATCTTTTTACAATCTATGGTGGTGTATATAAATAATTTCAAGGTACCACCTAAGTATTTGTTACAAGTTCACTTTGTTAAATGCGCAACAGTTCTTGTGAGTAATAATTCCTATGCTACTTTTTTCGTTTTCCTGGATTGCAGTTGAAGTATAAAAGTTTTTATTAAAGATACTTAATTTTTTTTTTTCAAGACCTGCCATTTGCTTAAGGAGTGCTACTGAACCTTAATGTTCATTGCTGTGAGCTTTAATTATTTTATTTGTTTCAGCTTTTGAAGTAAACTTTATGGATGATGTAGGACAAACTCTTTTAAACTGGGCCTCGGCTTTTGGAACTCAGGAAATGGTAAATTTTACAGAATCTTAAAATCTTAGGTTGTTTATGTAAAGCAAGAGATGAAAAAACTAGTTTCCTTTTTCTTGTTTAACAGGTAGAATTCCTCTGTGAAAGGGGTGCTGATGTTAACAGAGGGCAGAGGTCATCCTCGTTACATTACGCAGCATGTTTTGGAAGACCTCAGGTAGCAAAGGTATGACTTAAACCAAAACAGTTAGAATATCTTACGTACTGAATTTTTTGCTTTGTTCTGTACATTAAGTCCTTAGTGCAACATGTTTAGCATGTGTGTTGTCAAATATTTGCATGTTCTTTACAGTGTTTATTGCAATACAAAGTTTTGGTTATGATAAATAAGTAATATGAATAAAAGTCTGTATCAGCTTTGCAGATATAAAAACCATACTTCTGAAGTGCATAATGTTCTGACTTTGCAAACATTAGAAAAGTGTATAAAGAATATGTAGAAAAATGCATTTACATTTTTGGAAGAAGGAATCTTAATGTTATTTCATCTTTGAAAATTGTTCTCAGACTCTCTTGCGACATGGCGCAAACCCTGATTTGAGAGATGAGGATGGAAAAACTCCTTTAGACAAAGCTCGGGAAAGGGGTCACAGTGAAGTAGTAGCCATTCTTCAGTCTCCAGGTGAGTGAAGGTTTTAATTCCTTACCCTTGCTTTTAGACATGCTTATGTAAAGGAATTCAGTTATTAGAATTTTAACTCTCTTAAGGTTCATGAAAAAATATTGTACATTTTGTGACCAGCCTTCCTTAACATGCAAATTACATGTAAAAACTTTAGCATTTTACGTGTTCTTGAGGGGTGGGAGATCACAGAAGAAAGTAAGTGTACAGGAGCAATGCCAGTGGTCCTGGTCTTCATTTGTGGAGTGGAATGGGTGTAGGCTGGGATTTTACTGTGGGTTTGGAGGAGATGTCAGTCATGGTAGCATCTCTGACATCCCTTCTACATGGAAACTGGCCTTTACTTGTTCATGGGGCTCTTGAAGCACTGTAGCCACAGGTAGCTAGTTATTAGTATTTATTTCAATGAGTTTGAGCTTCTCTTACGAGTGTTCTTTGGTGGCGCTTTATCTAACTGCTTTCTTTGCAAAGTCTTGCACATGTGTGTCATACTTTTTGGGAGTGTGTATTACGGTTCAGGTGTCTAGATGATAGTAAAGAAAACATTTTACTTTTATGTGAAGGGTGTTTCTTTTGTTTGCTTGTTTTCCAGGGGATTGGATGTGTCCTGTTAACAAGGGAGATGACAAGAAAAAGAAAGATGCAAACAAGGATGAGGAAGAATGTAATGAACCCAAAGGAGATCCAGAAATGGCACCCATATACTTGAAAAGATTATTGCCTGTATTTGCACAAACATTTCAACAAACTATGTTGCCTTCAATAAGGTAATAGGCATGATTGTCAGTTTCCCTGCATGTTTTTCAATTCTTAATACTCTGATAAAAATGCCAAGGTGTTTTTTTTTTTTAAATTTCAGTAAAAGCTATCGCATCTCAAAGGTGGGGTAATGCAAGTGACGTTTGAACATGTTTCAGTTTGAATAGAAGTGGAGATTCGAAAAGCGTTGAGTCTTTTTTACTTAATATTTTAAGTAGCTTTCTTGTTTTCTGGTGAAGTGGCATCTTAGAAGAAATATGATTAGTTACAGTGGAAGAGAGAGAGGCATACTCTCGACTGTGGGAGCGTTACGAAGGAATACTATGTTCGTATAGTACCTTGCACCATGGATTCTTTGTATTTGGTTTCAGCTGCTGAAATGGAAGTGGTTTTTTAGGGGAGGAAAACTAATGAAGTGGTGCATACATGGGGAAAATCAGACTGGAAAAAGCTTTTAGAAGACTTCTTAACAGCTTAAATGTTTATTAGCTGGGGAAAATGCTTGTTACTGAAAGAATTAAAAGAATGCAATCTAATTTGATACTTAAAAAGGAATACTGTGGGTGGTGTAATGGTTGTGATAAATTGTTTGACCTTAACCTCTCAACCTTTTTTGCTATATATGTAATATTTGTTTCATCTCTTACTTGTGTTCTCAGTGTATAGGTACTTCTAGGGATGAAGTACTTGGGGGCAGCTTAAAGTAGCCCATTTTACATAAAGGAAAAAAGAAACTGTGTTAACCATCTCTGCATGATTAACTGCTGTGCAAAGTAGTAGCTCTCCATATTTTAAAATTTTCTTTTTGGATTTGGTTGTCTGTTTAAAAGTCACTTGAATAAAAATTCATCTTTAACCATGCACAAATGATTGGCTTCTGAATTAATTTTGCTTTTTAATATGGAAAGTGGCATGGTCTACTAGTAATTTTAGACTTCAAAACTCTAGGGATCTAACCAGAATGCTGTAAATACATGACAGACTAAAGGTTGAGATGGATACCTGAAGAAGCAAATGGTGTGTGCAGAAGTGAATTGCCATCACTAAGAATAGTTCAAGACTGAATCTGGAATTCATTTGACTAGAGAAGGGTGGAGGAGACAAAAGTACGTTAGACTGTCATAGTGCTGTAGAATCAAAAAGATCAGTAGATGGATTGTTCTTGGAATTAATCTGGGACTTTACAATCTGGCAACCAGAACCAGAACTCATTGAAAAAAATTGTATTTCCATAAGCATGCACAAATGTAGTGCAAAAGCAATTTTATCTTGAACTTTATGTTGCTTTGATTACCACTTCCTTTATCTTTGTAAGAAATCTTTTTCCTTTGGTCTGTTTTAAAGGAAAGCAAGTCTTGCTCTCATTAGAAAAATGATACATTTTTGTTCTGAGGCGCTGCTGAAGGAGGTTTGTGACTCTGATGCTGGCCACAATCTGCCCACAATACTGGTTGAGATAACAGCTACAGTTCTTGATCAAGAGGTAGGAAGAAGTAAAATTTCTTGAAACCACTGAAAAAAAAAAAAAGGGGGGGGAACTGCTCATTGATTCCATATGCTTACTAATAGCTAACTAAAGGATTTACAGCATTCATCTGTAACTGGCTATGAAGTTCAGCATGTCAAAGTATTTTTAAGCAAAGAGGTCTCACTTATTGTTTACTTTCAATCCCAATTTATTACAGGATGATGATGATGGCCATTTGCTAGCATTGCAGATCATAAGGGATTTGGTGGATAAAGGTGGTGATCTTTTTCTAGACCAACTGGCTAGACTTGGTGTAATTAGTAAAGTGTCGACTTTGGCGGGACCTTCATCTGATGATGAGAATGAAGAAGAGTCTAAACCTGAGAAAGTAAGTACAGAATTGCTAGCTTTATTTGTTCCTATAAAAACAGCACTCCTAATACAATTTTCAGTATTGTGAAAGCATCCACGAGAAGGTAGCTAGATAGATTATTAAATTAACGCTTATTGTATGTCACTTCCTTAATTTTTTTTTTTTTGCTATTGTTGCTGCTGCTATTGTTTTGTAATTTAGTTTCCTGTTAGCACATTATTATCTGCTGAATATTCCTACTTACTAATTGTGATCAAGTAGATTGTGACACTGGTATTTGTCTGATATTTTGAACACTTTCTAAATGCAATTAAGTGCATCTCTTTCAACATGCATGTATCAAGTAATTGCAGGTGGTTTTAAGCCTTTTTATGGAATATATTAAAAGCATAAAAATGAAAATTTTCTGTGTGATGAAAGGCTTAAGTGCATATTGAAATTGTTTACCAATTTACAACAATCATTTACAGACAGATACTTTTGTTGTCCATTTAATTAAAATGTGGAGTTACACTTCAAGTTTTGTTGCCATTTGCACATGTTTCTGGACAACTGGTTCTAGGTGACCCTCTGTGAGCAAGGGGGTTGGACAAGATGACTTCCAGAGATCTCTTCCAACCTTAACCTTTCTGTTCTCACAATGTGAGTTTTGCAGAGACGTAGATGCTGCAGTCAGTAGATTGCTGTTATTGAGTTGATCTGTATCTGAAAAGAAACTTTTCTGAAATATTTTATTCTGTTAATGAATGCTCTTAAAGATGAATTTTACAGGCAGAAAGACTTAGTTTATTTTGCACGTAAATTGTTTTAAAAATTTTTGTGTTGTGTTTTGTTTTTCTGTGGTATTTTTTGTTTGTGTGTTTTGTGTTTACGTGCAATGTTTTTTGCAGGAGGATGAACCACAAGAGGATGCTAAAGAACTGCAACAGGGAAAACCATATCACTGGAGAGACTGGTCAATCATCAGGGGAAGGGACTGCCTGTATATCTGGAGTGATGCTGCAGCCCTGGAGCTGTCTAATGGTAGCAATGGATGGTTCAGATTTATCTTGGATGGAAAACTGGCAACAATGTATTCCAGTGGAAGCCCTGAAGGAGGATCCGATAGTTCAGGTAGTTTTTTATCAGTTAAAATCCAAGTTAAGTTCTGAGAAGGTTTTATTTTTTTATATAATTTGATTGGAGCTATTTTGTTTTGCAGGAATTGGCTTGCTAAATAGTAAAGGATGTAAACAGGTGGAAGGTGGTCAGTTAATTGTGATGCTTTTCATCAGATAGCATGTGATCATAACTTGATTTCCTTGGTGAATTGTGTAAAGTAAACATCTTGCCAGTGAAAGTGTATTAACTTCGTTTTGTTTTGATTCTTCTCCATGCATACTTAATTTTTTCACCCCAGTCATTAAAAGCACTTTGTAGTGGCTGTCCCAGGAAAAGCAGGTTGTAATGGCAATCTGTGGTTTGCTTCTAGCTAGCAGAATGGAATTGCATGTGTTTGAAGACAAAGTAATGGAAAGTTTCTCATCGCGACTGGGAAACAAATTACAGTGTCTTGTTTGTTGGAGAGAGGATAAGGGAACAGACCTTATGCACTGGGAACATACAGGGTTTTTTTTAATTTTCCATACAGAATACACAGCCTGTTCTGGATGCAGAAACAACTCTTCTTCGTTGTTTCATCTTTTTGCAACAGTTCATGCATTTGTGAACCAGCTGACATAAAATGCTTTGCAATATTATTATGTTTTCAGTAAGCCATTGAGTGAAATAACAGAACATATTATGATTCAGGATAGAAATGAAGTGCTAATGACATTGTTCATCAATTTTGAGGCATGAAGACAAATAGTGATATGGTGTGTTTCTGGATTATTGCACAGCTGGAAACCACTTTTAAATTTTTAGTTTTTGTCAAAGTGTATTCTCGCATTCTTTTAACAAGACAAACAGTTTGTCTTGATATACTTGTTTATCATACAATATAATTCTAAGAAAATCCATTAATTATCATAGTCCCTGGATGCCAGTTCTTCCTTCCAAATGGTGGAATGGGGTGAGATCTTACTGTTCTTATAGATGAGTTGAATGGGAGTGAAGAGAACTTGAATTGTCAATTTAAGATGATATGTCTGTTCCTGTCAGGTTGTTTTTTTGTTGTTTTTTTCTTTCATTGTTTTTAATGATTGAATAGATCCCAAGTTTTTGAACAAGATATCTAGCATGTATGTTATGGAAGGGAGGAAGCTAAACTAGGATTAAATGAAGTTTTTTTTACCAATTCTTTTTTTTTGTCAAGCAGGCATCTACTAAGGAGTGCTGACCTTGCAATGTAATTGCCTGAAGTTTAACCATCAGCTAGCTCTTAAGCATGTGCAGCAGGCTCTTTCACTTTAGATACAAAACCAGTATTTAAGATTTAACTAAAAATACTACAACACGGTATAGATTCAGAATAGTATCTTAGTTTTAAGTCCTGAACTATACTATATGTTCTGCTGTCCTAAATCACTGCTGATTAATCTCATGGTGTACCTTTTCGTAACTTCATGACTGGCAAGAATATAGAGGGTTGACTAATGGGATTTGTTGGTGTGTATTGCATGATGAAAGCTGGGGGGGAGTGTGGGGAATTGTATATACTGCAAACGTTTTTAGAAGGTCTTTCCTCACCCCTCTCCACCTTAGCTTAATACTTGTTTGTTTGAATTTTTAGAAAAAAAGAAAAAGGAAAAATTCAATGCAAAAGTAGAAATTGTATGGTAATTCTTTAAGTGAGTTTCAAAATTCTTTCTAAGGGAGCCTGAAATTATTGCCAACCATGTATAATCGTTGCACTTGCAGTGTGATGGGCTATGTAATAAATATGTAAAAATGCAATTATGGAAATTTGGAAAAGTTTCATTAACAGACTTCAAATTTTTATTTTAGAAATCTCACTGGATGCTATGAATTTTAAGCAATAGTGATATGCCTTGTGAAAACATTTATTTTGGCATACAGTAGATTTTTTTTTTAAAGATGTTATACAACAGAAAAGATGGCAAATTTTAAAAACCTAGAGTATAAGTCATTGCAGCAAAAGGAAAACAGCAATTTTACATATGCATGGACTACAAAAATAATTACGAACTCATGAAATATTCCGCAGTTATGTTAAACAACGTGTCAAATGTAGCATGCAATCTTTTAATTACTGCAGTGTCAAAATATGATTTAATTAAAACTGAGCTGTTTGGAATAGTTTCAAGCCACATTATCTGCGTATCAAAAAGTTAGGCTGTGAGTCTGTTAGGTTATATGATAGCTCTGTAAAAATATCTACTTATTAGCTCTCATGTAGTGCCGTTGGATTTAGTTCATATTTCAGAGATAGCGGTCTGGAAAATTTTTGAAGTTACTAAAGAAGGAATAGTAAAAAAGGAATGAATTGTAACCTGAATTAGCGTAATGTAACCGTGCTAAGTTATGTAAATGTGGCCTGCCTTCTTTCTCTGAGAGGAATGTATAAGTTCTACAAAGGAGAGAATTTTAAAGTTTCAGTGCAGCTTACAAGAGACATTTTCTATTTTGTTGCCTTTGTGATGGTCCATCTGAGCAAATAGGCCGTCATCTCAGTTGAAATTTTATTTTACTACATATATCTCATCATATTCTCTAAAGTTTAGTGATTTTTTTCCCAGTTTTTTTTACAGTCTTGAAGTCTTTTCTCCACTTGCTTTAAACAATGAAGTTGATTGCTGTTTTCCAGTTGAGAGATTGATTTAATTTTCTATTTCTGAAAGATGAATAGTTCATGCTGGCAATAATGAGATTAAATTATTTTTTACAAAACAAAGCTTAACATGGATTTCTTTGATCTAGTATAAATGTAGAGTTGAATTATTACAACTGTCAATAGCACCATTCAGAAAGAGTTGTGTGGTCCATTTTGATGTGATTGTGGAATAAATCACTGTTGGAGCACACGATTTGAAGAGGCTGAGAATACTTTAGGACCCTTAATTTCAAACTTAATTTTGCATTGAATGTACTCAGTTGTTTTGCTCATGAGGAAAAAAATTGATTGAGATACATGATGGTGTAATCAATTGCTAGAATAAAGAAAAAATTTGTTTCTTTTTAAATAGAAAGTAGGAGTGAATTCCTTGAGAAGCTGCAAAGAGCTCGAAGCCAAGTGAAGCCATCTACTACAAGTCAGCCAATTTTGTCAGCACCAGGGCCAGCTAAGCTTACTGTGGGAAATTGGTCACTCACCTGTTTAAAAGAAGGAGAAATTGCTATCCACAATTCAGATGGTCAGCAAGCTACAATACTGAAAGAAGATTTACCAGGCTTTGTGTTTGAATCCAACAGAGGAACAAAGCATTCCTTTACAGCTGAAACCTCTCTTGGTAAGTATGTAGGCATGGATATGGGGCAGGTAGAAGCACGTGTATACAAGGTAGTTTGTTTCTTTATTGTTTTTTGTATTTGTGGGAAATTTTGACTTCACTAACAATACATTGTAGGGTCAGAATTCGTGACTGGCTGGACTGGCAAAAGAGGAAGAAAGCTAAAATCTAAACTGGAGAAGACCAAGCAGAAGGTTGGTGAGCATCTCTGAATTTTAGACTCAAAAATTTGAGTTTGTTTTATTTTTCAACATGCATATGGAGATATAATTTTCTCTTAGAGGATTAAGATCTTCTCGTATTTCAGCTATACACAATTTAAGTCTGAAGCAGAAAACAAAGCACTTCTGCAGCTGCTCTTGTCCAGAGTATTCATTGTACTCTTTTAAAGGAAATTGGAAGAAAATTTCTTTTAAAACTGTAAGGAAATCCAATTCTCCTGGTGTTGTGATCAACACAGCTATCTTCTGTGAACCCTTCTGAAGTTACTGGTATATATAATTCACGATTCATCCATCACTTGTTCCAGTTATTATTTCAAATTGATGGAAATTGTGTAGTTGACTTGAATGTTTTGGTGATTGTTAATAGAAATGTCGTGAATAGAATACTGACCACCTGTGTAAATAACATGTGCATTTTAGTCTTATATTTCAAATTTTAAACTTGCTGCCCTGGGAATAAATGTCATTGTAAGTGTAACATGCAGATCTCAAGCATTTAGGCATCTCAAAGTAATGTATTCTTACAGTTTTATTTTTCATGTACAGATTTTACCTTGCCTAGGTTCACATGCAGCTGCAGCCGAGAAAAAATAAACTAACTCATAGAATAAAGAATAAAATTACACAGGGACTTCTTGTGGGATTTAGTTTAGGGAATGTGAATAGAGCTTTGATATTTAAAAAAAAAAAAAAAAAAAAAAAGTAATTATTCTTTCTTCTAAAAAGATCACCAGAACACTAAGATAGTACTGAACATTTATAGACAGAGAACTCTGTCTTTTGTGCTACCTTTCCACTGTAGATTAATGTATAGTGGTAAGCTTAACTTCTGTAAATTTCAGTAAGATTCTGTTTATTTCCTTTTATTTTACTGCGTACTACTTATGCAACCTTTGCATCTTATGATGTACGTTGTATGATAGGTTTCTGTTTCTAGAATCTTGGTTAATAGTAATGGTGGTCTCATTACGCTAAGGTATGACTTCTGATTATGAAATTCCTTTTGTAGGTACGCACTATGGCAAGAGATTTATATGATGATCATTTTAAAGCTGTTGAAAGCATGCCTCGAGGAGTAGTTGTAACGCTGAGGAACATAGCAACGCAGTTAGAGTCTGCATGGGAACTTCATACAAACAGACAGGTCAGCATGTCTCCTTCAACCTATAATGTGTGATGTTAGTGGAAATCACATAGCAATATTCAGACTGGTCTGTGTCATTATGTAAAAGAAAGGCACAATGTGTCTGTCTGAACTATTTTTGGGGCGCATTTTTAGTGCATGTAGTTAGGTGCTTTACTGGGATGTTATTTTTCAAATAAACCAAGTGAAAAAACTTTTACCTTGTTTCACCGTAGTTGTATTTTTGTCTTTCAGTGCATTGAGGGAGAAAACACTTGGAGAGATTTAATGAAGACTGCTTTGGAAAACTTGATTGTACTTTTGAAGGATGAGAATACCATTTCTCCATACGAAATGTGCAGTAGTGGCTTAGTTCAATCATTGCTTACAGTTTTAAATAATGTAAGTTTACAGAACATAAGTCTCTGAAGAAAAGCTTTTGAAAGAATGTGTGGGTGTAGGCCTTAATTTAAAGATCTGCTATAAACGTGGCTTTTTTCTGTCTTGATGAAAATTGGGCAGATTTGCACCAGTCAGTGATCTGACCCACTGAGTGCGTACTGTCACAACAGATCGCTTTAGTTCACTTCTGCTCTTGAAGGCTTTCGGTTAATGCTGGTCAGTTACAGTGGCTGATATCATTTAGCTTTGGATATAAAGATTTTAAGTAGAGAATTCAGTGAGCCTAAACAGATATTTTGCCAATATGAAGAATGAATATGTTTTGCTGTATTAGAAGTTACATATGTATTTTTTTCTCTCTTAGAACGTCGATTTAGATATGAAACAAGACTGTAGTCAACTAGTAGAGAGAATAAATGTATTCAAAACAGCATTCAGTGAAAATGAAGATGATGAAAGGTAGGTTTTAAAAAAAAAAAAACAACAACAACAAACTTGGATTTATGATTCAGTAATGTATGTTTAAAATTATTTGAAGACAAATTCCATTTTTTTTCCACTTCAATTTGTGTTTTTCTGATTAAATAGTTACTCTTAAAAGACTGCATTTAGGACCAAGTATTGAAGAAGCAATTAAGAAAAAATATACTGTACAACTTCTGTCTGTAAATGTCAACTATGCTTAATGTGCATCTGTTGACAAATATAAAGGTGACTTTTGTTCATTACTATGTGCAAGTTAGTGTTTTTCTTACTGTGCTATTGCTAAGTGACTGGATATCAAAGGTGGACAGCTCAAACTACACCAGTAGGAAACAGCATATTGAGATATTTACTGCATCTGAGTACTATTTTCTGAGATACCATGAATTTTTTTCTTTTGTGTCTGTTAACATAGTAACTGTTCATTTTCACAGTCGACCAGCAGTTGCATTAATTCGGAAATTAATAGCAGTGTTAGAATCTATTGAACGTCTACCTCTTCACTTGTATGATACACCAGGATCTACTTATAATCTTCAGGTAAATGTACAGTGATATCATACAGCATTGTATATTGTTGCACAACTGAGTATTTTATATGAATTTCATGAAAAATTACAACATTACGTTTTTGTGAAATGCATTCTTGTAAATTGAATAGAATTAGCTAAATAACAATCTTTTCAGCATTTTATTTCCTCTAATACCTACCCTAAATGTTTCAGTCTTCCTCTGCTTTCATTTACTTTTATACTGTGAAGTAGAAGTAGTAGTAAATATATTTTTTTTTGATTGAAGAAATGTTTGTTCTTGATTGTTGCTTTTATTTTTTTTTTGTCCTTGAGTATTCTTTTTATACAAGAATATGCTCCCTAATAAGTATCCTTATTACCAGATTGTAATTGCATCCAAAAAGAAGTATTTGTTGAAGACAGTTATAAGGCAAGTTCATTTATGGTGCCAGAAGATGAGCTATGTATGCTCAGTATGGTGTCATCTCAGCTGTATGATTAGTAGCTTCTTGTAAACAAAAGCTGCAATTTGACCAAAAAAATAAAATAAAATAATTACTTGATTTTCTTAGAATTATAGAATGGTTTAGATTGTAAGGGACCTTAAAGACCATCGAGTTCTGACCCCTCTGCCATGGGCAGGGACACCTTCCACTATATCAGGTTGCTCCAAGCCCCATCCAGCCTGGCCTTGAACACTTCCAGGGATGGGAGATCTGCAGCTTCTCTGGGCAGCCTGTTCCAGTGCCTCACCATCCTAATAGTGAAGAATTTCTTCCTAATATCTAATTTAAATTTACAGTTTTAGTTAAAATCTATTACCCCTTGTCCCATCACAACATTCCCTGATGAAGAGTCCCTCTTCCAGCCTTTCTTGTAGACTACCTTTAGGTCCTAGAAGGCTGCTATATGGTCTCCCTGGAGCTTTCTCTTCTCCAGGCTGAACAACCTCAGCTCTCTCAGCCTGTCTTCATAAGAGAGTTGCTCCAGCCCTCTGATGATCCTCGTGGCCCTCCTCTGGACTCACTCCAACAGGTTCATGTCCTTCTTATGCTGGGGGACCCCAGATCTGAATGCAGTACTCCAGGTGGGGTCACACAAGAGTGGAGCAGAGGGGGATACAATCACCTGCACACTTCTTTTGATGCAGCCCAGTATACAACTGACTTTCTGGGCTTCAAGCACTCACGGACGACTCTTGTTGAGCTTTTCGTCAACCAACATCCCCAAGTCCTTCTCCTTGGGGTTGCTCTCAGTCCATTCTCTACCCAGCCTGTATTTGTGCTTGAGATTGCCCTGACCCGGGTGCAGGACCTTGCCTTGTTAAACTTCGTGAGGTTCACACAAGCACACCACACTTGATGATTACGTAAAATGACAGTGAAATGCAAATGTTTCTATTTTGATGTTGAATTATTTAGAGAATAGTTGCAGAACCGTTACTGCTATTGAATAAATTGAGGTTTTGTATTATTACTATAGGTCTTAGCATAATTTGGAAATAAAAGCTATGAGAAGACATGATGAAATATGAAAATATTCACTTGAATGTGTAGTTCATTGGCTTACATGTTGACTGTCATTGAAGAATTGTTGGGGTAACTGAAAAAATGAAGCACTAAGCAATTACTTTTGAAGTATTAAATTAGAATATAGCATTTGCTTAAATTGCTCAAAAATATATTTGACAGAACACTGGAACTGCTTTTCTTAAAACTACAAAACTTAAACAGAAAAGCCTAGATTCATGTTTAGGTACTCTTTCAGATATTAACAAGACGTTTGAGGTTTCGTTTGGAACGTGCTTCAGGGGAGACATCCTTAATAGATCGAACAGGCAGAATGCTAAAGATGGAGCCATTAGCAACTGTTGAATCTCTGGAACAGTATCTCCTGAAAATGGTGAGTAACATACCACACACACCGTTCAAAGGAACGGTTGCATTCTGCATCTCTAATTATTTTTTCATTCATATGTAGGTTGCAAAGCAATGGTACGACTTTGATAGGGCTTCGTTTGTTTTTGTACGAAAACTACGTGAAGGCCAAACATTTGTGTTCAGGCATCAACATGATTTTGATGAAAATGGAATTATTTACTGGATTGGGACAAATGCGAAGTGAGTTTTGTTTTTCTTTGTTTTGTTTTTGAAGCTAAATATTTTGAATTAAAATTTAATAAGCTAGATGTATAGGGGAAAAAAATGAAAATTCCTAGTGAAGTCTGTCACTGTTTTTAAGAATGGGAGTTATTAATGCTTTTACTGTTAATTTTTTTTTCTTTGCTCACTTTAAATAATAGAAAATTATCAATCTCTGAAGTTGTTTTGAGAATGATTTTGTATTTTTACTGAAAAAATGAAAGGGTGGGGGTGATGATGGTTGGGTCTTCTGTGAACCAGTGTATTAAGTAAAAAATTTTTGGATCGTTCTAAAGAAGTTATCTAATTACTTAATGCTATTAACTGTTCTGGTTTGTAATAAACTCTGCTGTAATTAATAATTTATGGTAAACTGTCAAATGTTAGTGATATCTGTGTTTTAATGTAAGTAATAATTGAACAGTACATTTCTCTTTTTAATATAGAACTGCATATGAGTGGGTAAATCCAGCAGCCTATGGGTTAGTAGTGGTTACATCCTCAGAAGGAAGAAATCTGCCTTATGGCCGTTTAGAAGACATCCTAAGCCGTGACAGTTCAGCTCTCAATTGTCATACTAATGATGATAAGAATGCTTGGTTTGCCATAGATCTTGGCCTTTGGGTTATACCATCAGCTTACACGTTACGCCATGCTCGAGGTTATGGACGATCTGCTCTCAGAAATTGGGTTTTCCAGGTATCTAAGGATGGACAGAACTGGACTACTTTGTATACTCATGTTGATGACTGTAGTCTCAACGAACCAGGGTACGTCAGTGCACTTTACTAGCTTTTATAAAATTGTGCTCAGTGGAAAATGTACTTGACTGTAGGCTAATTTAATGTGTGCCATAGGTACAATATGTAGTTACATAAAGGAGTGGTCAGTGACCTAGATTACTAAGGATGGACTGGAAAATAAGTGATTCATAAGGCCTCTGGATGGTTCACATAACGTAATTTATTCTTTTGTCATTGTAAATTCACATTTTGCGTTTTTTTTGTTTTTTTTTTAAGAAAATAATAACAGAAGCACTCATCCAGAATTTGGCCCTAATGTTACTAGGATGTTACTGGGTTTTATATTTCTCGTGTTCTTGACAGTTTTCTGATTTTATCATGATTTGTTTGATATTATTACCAAAGTGATGCTGTTGATACTATTACTAAAGTGTTCTCGTTCTTTAAATCTTTTTCTCTCCCCACCCGTACTCCTTTCTAACAAATTTGAAGGTCTACGGCAACGTGGCCTTTAGATCCTCCAAAGGATGAGAAACAAGGTTGGAGGCATATCAGAATAAAACAGATGGGAAAGAATGCCAGTGGGCAAACACACTACCTCTCCTTGTCTGGATTTGAACTTTATGGCACTGTGAATGGAGTATGTGAAGATCAGTTGGGTAAGAAAAATAATGTACATCCTCTTTATATTCATTAGCATTTTAAGAGAACTAAGTATAAAAATAAATGTAGAAAAAAAATCCATGTTGACTTTTGCATTGGAACTTGCTTAAAAACAAGCTCAAAATTATTCCCTGTTCAATATTGCTGTAATTCTCGGTCATGTAACTTCAGTTTATTTTTCTTGTAGGAAAAGCTGCTAAGGAAGCTGAAGCAAATCTGCGAAGACAACGACGTCTAGTCCGTTCTCAAGTTTTGAAATACATGGTTCCAGGAGCTCGTGTAATCAGAGGAATTGATTGGAAATGGAGAGATCAGGATGGAAGCCCCCAGGGTGAAGGCACTGTTACAGGAGAACTGCATAATGGTGAGCGCAAATTGCCTAAATTTGTAAATCTCTGTAGCATGACTCTTTTCTGTGTTGTTGCAATCTGAATGTGAAATTGGTAACATTATAGTATTCCTTCTGTAGTGTCTTGAAGTCGATACTTTAAAGATTTTGGGGAGGTGGAACTGAAATACTGTAACTGTAGTGGTCTGTTCGTGGAATTTCATTTTAATGCATGGAAAAAAATATTTTTTAAATGAAATATTTATAAAGCTTTGGCTATTTTTGTTGTTTTGACATTTGTTTCAAAGAAAAATGTACTAGGTTGGTTGATGTAACCTGACTGATTAAGCTTTTGGCCTGCAAAATCTATAATGACATCCTTCATTTCTTCTAGCTTAGCATTTGCAATATTTTTCTTGACTTTTGTTATATCCTGTACCTTTTCTACCTTGCTAGCTTCATTGGGATCAAGTTGCTATTTTATTGATTTAAAAAAAATATATATATATTGAAAGCCAATAACTTAGAGAGCAGAATCAATGCCTGCAACAACTAGGGGAGTCAGTCCTCAAGAGGCTGTGATATTGAAAGGGCTCCAGAAGAGGTGATAATCTTGTCAACTGAACACACTTCCCCAGTTTCTCCCTAACCTCTGCCCCTATTTTGGTGTACGTAGGACTGACCTTGTTTCTGAAGCATTTTCAGTAATTCTTAGCCAGATTGTTAGTTGTCAGTTCTTAAAAATGGAAGAATGTCCAAGGTACAATGATCTAAAATGTTTTTGAAAATTTGAATTTTTTTTAAGCCATTTAATATAGGTTGTAGGGAGCTGTCCCATCATCTCTGTTGTTCTTACCACATGCAAGAGTATCCGTAGCTGCACTCTCACTTTTAAGATGTGAAATATTATTGGTGTGTAGTATTTTACTAAAGCAGTGTTTTTGTTCCTATATTCCAGTAAACTGTTTCCATTCAAACATAGGTGAAATTGAGGTTTATGTGTCAAATGATGATGCCAAAGCATGAAATGTCTGTTTGCAGACTCTTAGTCCTGCTACAGTTGTCTTGCAAACAGAATTTAGAAAATAGTATCCCACTGACTTTTTTTTGTGAATATTCACACATTTAGACAAATCTTGAGTTGTTTTGGGGCTATCATGATGCAGCAACAAGACTCCGAGTACTTACTACATATTTTAAAAAATTGTGCAGATTTTGAACTGTTTGCAATTAATATTATAGGAGAAGGAATGATGCAAAACAAAAACAGTAGTTTAACTATGCTTTTTCAAAATACTCAGTCCAGATGCACGTGCACATAAAGGGGAAAAGTCATACTGTTTTGGTTTCTTTCTGTTTGATAAGAAAGACAAATAAAATGTAGAAAGGTAAAAATTCAGACTTCTTTTTTTGACGCGTTCACCTTTCAGAGGCTCAGTGGCATGAAGCTACTCAGGTTATAGCTCATGAAGATGAAATAAAATCATACAATAAAAACGCATTGTAAGCCTGCTCATGTGGGGATGAGATGTCTACTTCTGAAAACTTTGATCCATTTTTAAATGCTCTTCCTCCAGTGGTATTTCTAAACAGAAAATTGCCTGTGATCTTCTGTTTCAGTCTAAAGTGATGAAAACATCTATGTACCTCTGGACCTGGCATCTTCAGTTTTTGTCTGAGGTTACAGAAACTGACTGAGCTTTAGGGATTTATTTTTTAAAGAAAACGTGTATCGATTGGGATAGTGGCACAAGATTTGGTACAGTTAACATACAATAAGAAACACTTGAAGTTTTCAGATGGCAGAGATTGTGATAAATATCAGACAAGCAAAAAGATTTTTTTCCTCCGTTTCTGTTCTAGCTAGCTAAATTTTGTGTCATCGTCACCATTGCAGCCTGATCATGTTTGCCTTACAACATTTAATGAAGGAATTAGAGGAGCAGCATCTCTATTCGGTGCTGTTTTGATCCCTAGTATAATGTTTTAACTTCCTGTGAAAAGTATTTTTCCCTGAAATCTTATTCAAAAGTAGTCCTTCCCTGCTGTAAGACTTCCTTTGAATAAGAAATGTTTGCGTTTCTAAATTATTGAAACAGGAAGCTGTGTATCGTTAAGCTCATTCATTCACAATATAGGACAAAGGTAGCAAATCCAAAACTAACCAATTTCATAAAGTGTGTTCTGTAGGGCAGATATGTTCATATACAAGCATTGAAGAAAGAAAAACAAAATGTCCGCACAAGAATTATGGATTCTTGCTGGATATGAATCAAGTTATGTTGATACATTTTGATAGACATTTCTGGTATTAGGGAATCTGATCAGAAAATTTTGAGAGATCGTAGTAGGTCAGGTTCCTGCCCGAAGCAAACTTTGGTTTTGTCTGAATTCTGGGATCCTGAAAATAGAAGCCGATCATGCTTGCCGCCTCAATTTTAACAACGCTTTGCCAAATTTTATAACCATTCTTTTTAATCAGCAGTAAGGGTTATATAGTAATTTTATTAATTCAGACATGCAGCCCTTAGGAGAAGCTGATCCCACATTGTGGAGCTACTGTCTGACACGCTCCTGTCTGCTTTCTGCTGGATCTCACAAACTCCTGTCCCTTTCCAGGCTGGATTGATGTCACCTGGGATGCTGGTGGCTCTAACTCTTACCGTATGGGCGCAGAAGGAAAGTTTGACCTCAAGCTTGCACCAGGGTACGACCCTGATTCAGCGGCATCACCCAAACCTGTTTCATCCACTGTTTCAGGCACAACGCAGTCATGGAGCAGCTTGGTGAAAAACAACTGTCCAGACAAGACGACTGCTGCTGCAGGCTCCTCAAGTAGAAAAGGAAGCAGCAGTTCTGTGTGTAGCGTGGCCAGTAGCAGCGACATCAGCTTGGGTTCGACCAAAATGGAGCGGAGATCAGAAAGTGTAATGGAGCAAAATATAGTTTCAGGCACTGACGTCCATGAACCAATTGTTGTTCTGTCTTCCGCTGATAACGTGCCTCAGGCTGAAGTAGGGTCATCTTCCAGTGCAAGCACCAGCACCTTAACAGCGGACATGGGAAATGAAAATACAGAAAGGAAGTTAGGTCCTGATAATTCAATACGTACTCCTGGGGAGTCCAGTGCTATCTCCATGGGAATTGTTAGTGTAAGCTCTCCAGATGTTAGCTCAGTTTCTGAACTGACTAATAAAGAAGCAGCTTCCCAACGACCTCTCAGCTCTTCAGCGAGTAACAGACTTTCAGTCAGTTCTTTGTTGGCTGCTGGGGCACCAATGAGTTCCAGTGCGAGCGTTCCTAACTTATCATCTCGAGAAACTTCGAGCCTGGAGTCTTTTGTACGAAGAGTGGCAAATATAGCACGTACCAATGCCACAAACAACATGAATTTAAGCCGAAGTAGCAGTGATAACAATACTAATACGCTGGGAAGAAATGTCATGAGTACTGCAAGTAAGTGAGCTATATTTACTTCTACAGTTTCAGCTTTTCTTGTTTCTTTTGTTTACTTTAAAGAAGTTTTGATCCTGTTGTCTAACAGAAATAAACCTAGAGCAAGCTTGCTTTTGTGTGCGCTTACAGAACTGATGAAGAGCTCACAGAGTCCATGGCAATTGGAAAGTGTTGCATGGCACTTTGATGTCAGGTTACATTGTGGTACCCATCAAATGGAAAATAATTTGAATCTGGTGTTCATTACATGATGAGGAAGAAAGAGAGTAGCAACAATAGCTAATGTGGAATATTCTTGTTTTCTGATCTGTTCTGTGTAGCACTGGCACACTCACCTGTCTGCCTGTTTCTGTTTGATTTTATCATTGTCCTTAGGCAAGGCAGGTTGTTCACATTGCAAATTCTTTGTCTAAGATTAGGAATTAAGAGCAGGGTAGAAAGAAAAAGTGGTGAAATTCTAGTAATTCCATGTATTTTAGCAGGCTGAGTAACCTCATGTACTCTTAATACTGTATGTCTTCTAAAAATGCCATTTTCATTAAGCTTTAGGTGTAGCAAATTGTTCAGGCATGTAAATTTTATTGATATTTGTAGTTAATGTCATTTTAAATGGGATTGCATACATGCTTACGTACATGCTTTAGTGTTCTCAGACTATATGTGGGATTAAGGTGTCAGCAGGTGAACTCTGAACCTGCTTGTTGTGAGTTTTCTGTTCTCAGAGCACTCCCATCTGCGATGTTGCTCAACCAGCTTTGTGTTAGGTATGGAGTTCGATGTTTGCTGTTCAGTGTTTTGTGATGTAGATGAGTTAGGAAAAGTAAAATTACCCTGACCAGAAGGAAGCACTCTTTTTTTTTGTTAAGCTTTTACATTTCCCTGAATTTTCTATGCTTTCTTATTTAAAGCTGTGTTGTTTGCTGTTAGCAGTTTTTAAAATGGTAATAGTGAGGGGGAGGATTTTTTAACGTCTTCACGCATTCCTATTATGATACTAGGAGGGAAAAAAGCTTGGTCTGCATTAAAAATGTAAACAAAATGCCCAGCAGAAGATTTCCTGTAATCAGTTCTTTCAGGCAGGTACTTAGTACTTCTAGTCATGAAGTAATTTTGTGCTGGGACGAGAGAGCCTTTGAAGAACATAAGATACATTAACAGCATATTTACCAGATTTCAAGCATGTTTGATATCATACAGTGTTAAAACTGCAAAAAACTTTTTTATTTGTTGTACTCTTAATATTAAGAATAAGTCAGTACTTTAAAATGATCCCTCATGTGGGAATTGTCTCTTGTTATACAAATAGAAACTATAATTGAGAACTTGTGTCCCAAAAACAGATTAGATACTAGATTGGAGCAATCCCACCAAAGTTATATTGGTGCATTGTAAAAAGCTTTGATTAAAAAGATGAGCAAAACCAAAGGTGATTTGAATCATGAGTAGTGATTTAAGTCTCTTTGGATTTGCTGTAGTAATTGCGTTTGAAAACATCAGTGTTTGTCAGGAGTTCAATGGTAGCCAGCTGCTTTTTGTTCTGGAGATCTGAACAAACCAAATGCTGGCACTTAATGACTTTTTCTGTTTCTCTTAATTATAACAGCAAAGAGCTTACTGTTATTAAAGTGGGTGGCAGATATGTGTACCGAGCAACTGATTATCAAGCTCTTCAACAACAACCAAAAACCCAATCCATGCTTTCTTATTTATAGAGATGAGCGTATGGCTTGCTAACATATTGCATCTAAATTTTGCTCTCTCCTTCCCTACATGGGGAACAAAAAATCAAGTGCTATGCCTAGGACTCCTTTGCTGGTTTTAGTTTGCAGTTTTTAAATTTTATTTGCATATTTATGTTCTTACAACAGTATTTGACAAAGAACAAAAATATGAAATTTGTTTTTTGAAAAAGTTGTCCCATGCCCTTGAGGGACGAATTCTGGTTTGTATTGTGTTCTCCTTCAAGGGCAGTAATCTTTGCAAACATTGGCAGTTCGAAGTTCAGGATTTAATTTTAGTTTTAGGTGCAACACCTCAGTTAACATAAGTAGCAATAATGAAAATGTTTACTTTTAGAACTGTAAAACTCACATTTGATACATTTTAGAAAATGTAGAAAAAAGTATGAATTAAATTTAAGTATAGATGACCCTTCAAATTTTCATATGCCAAAGTGTGATTGGGGTGTAAATGTGTGGTTGTGCATAGATTTAGTTTCTACTATTTCAGATACGCAGAGTGCCTGAAATTCTTTCAATTGAGTTTATGGTGAATGGAGCTGTTAAGCTGAAATGCATTTACTGTGTTCTATTTGAATGTGCAGTAAGGTAATGTCTTAGTTATTGCTTGCTTATTCTGAAGATCATTTAATATAAATCATCCAACATGAATTATTAAGTTTTGTTTTTCACAGTACTGCCAGTACATCATGAATATATGCACTAATAGTTATGTAGAAGATAACAAGTCAGAGTTGCTTTAAGAACATGAAGGAAAATGCAAAAAAAAAAAAAAAAAAAAAAAAAAAAAAAAAAGAAAAGTTTGTCTTCTGTTCTTATTTCATTTACATATAGTCAAATTGTTTTCTTTATATAATTTTAATGGTATTGGTATTAGAGGTTTAACTAAAGTTTAAGGTATTAACCAGTATTGGAGTAACAGATTTCAGGAATACTTTTGGTATGTTGAAATAATGTGATTTCAGATTTCTGGTGGGGATTTGGGGATTTCTTTAATAATTTTGTTTTAAATATGCACAAGGGAATGTGCTCAGGTGTGGACATCTGCATTGTAGTATGCATTTCTGCAGTGGGAATCCCTTCCCCTTTAGTCTGTTATTCTTTATTGTAAAATACCACATCAGATAATTTTTCAACTGGAAATATATTTTTCAATACAGGACTCATGCATGTAAATTGTACTCTTCAAATCATCAAATCATTTATTTTATCTTACCATATCTTTATCTATAGCTTCTCCTCTTATGGGTGCCCAAAGTTTTCCTAATCTGACTACAACTGGTACCACATCAACAGTGACCATGTCTACATCCAGTGTTACTAGCAGCAGCAATGTAGCTACAGCAACTACAGTTTTATCTGTTGGTCAGTCGCTTAGTAATACTCTAACTACTAGCCTAACATCAACATCTAGTGAGAGCGATACAGGGCAGGAGGCAGAATATTCTTTATATGGTAAGTTTCATTTTTAAATGAACATACGCAGACTTCCCATTAATGATTTTTCCATTCTTCCCATTGTTATTTTTTCCTGTAGTCATTTATTTACTGATAAGTATTTGAGCTGTTCATATTTTACTAGTTCTGTAAAGCGCTACTCAAGTAAAATAATGTTAACCAAGTAGTATTTCCTGATGATTTCAGGTCTTTTTAGTTCAGCAGTTTCTGTCCCACATGATAATCGTTTCTGGTATGGCTTGTTTGGGCACCTTAATCACATTGTCTTAGTATTTAATGCAGTGTACATAGCCTCTACTTAAAATCAGTGTTCTCTCTCATTGAGCATGCTACGCGCTTCCAGTGAGATACCTTCAGGCACTCTGATAGAAAAGTACCAGCCATTAGACACACTACACACTTAAAACTGCATGTGAGGTTCCAGGTATCTCAAGACCATAACTGCAACAAATTGGAAAGTACACAGAAATTAAATTGATAGAGTAGGATTTTGTGAGTCGAGGAGCAAAATCCAGAGTTATGTGAGCACTTCATGCTGGATACAGACATTAAGATGGAAGTTAGGTGGAAGATATGAAAGCTGTGAAAGAGGATTGTAGTTAACTAGGTAGACTGAATGGTAAAATCTGGGAATGAACTTGATAAGGTCAAGAAAAACTTGAACTAGATGTGGGAAAATATTTCTAACATGAAGCTCATTGGATTGAGAGAGGTGCTTGGAAGAAGAGATACTTGAATTGTTTAAAAACTTGATTCAATTAAGCAGTAGAAATTGTGTTCTCTTTTGTTGCCTGTTGTAAAGTCTGTTCAGACTGTCTGGAAATCATCTGGGCGCTGGAATTGAGCCGCTTGGAGATGGCTGATCAAGATATCTACATATGCCATCTCCGTTTATTCTTTTAAGTGTTGCTTGATTGGGTGACGAGTCTTAAAATACAAACAATTGAACAAATAGTTTTGGAAGTTACCCTAAAGTTTCTGCTGGGGACTTGAAAACAGTTTAAAGGATATTTCAACAGTTTATATGTATATAGAAAAATGCAAAAGTTCTCTACCATGGTCAACCTTGAATCACTTTGAATTTCTTGTCTGTTTTTGTTTGTTTGTTTTGGGTAGTGCTGGTTTTTAAGTCTTAGTACTAGATGAGTGAAATTGAACTTTGTATCTGGCTTCGGGTTTTTGTTACAGAAATTTAGTAGCAACTAAATCTTTAAAAATGTTATTTTAGCAATCTATTTTAGATGTCCCTTACACCGTAATTTGAGGTCTAAGCCATATATTCACAGCGTGAATTGCATTACTAATCTGTTTTTAAAACTTAGTTAAGCATAGACTCAAGCAAAATAAATTTCTGTACCAGTTATTGTATTCTTTCTTAATTTAAAATGAGTGTAATTATAAAATGTTTGATATAAGCAAATGAAAAACCGATCACTTATTGATCATTCTTGATTACACAGTGTTATATGATTCATTTGTTAGTTATACTGTATCAGTAGTGTTTAAATTCTCTTTTTCTTGTTTGTGAGAATTGCTTTTTCACTCTTCTCAGTGCTTAAGTTTTTTAATTTTCAGAACTTGTCTTTAAAAGATATCCTTTTTTTTTTATTTTCAAAGTAAATATATTTATATATATTATAGATTTTCTGGATAGCTGCCGAGCTAGTACTCTGTTGGCAGAGTTAGATGATGATGAGGATCTACCTGAACCAGATGAAGAAGATGATGAAAATGAAGATGATAACCAAGAAGATCAAGAATATGAGGAAGTTATGGTACAGTATAGTTGTTTAACTTATGTAACTGTGCTAACAGATGCATTAAAAATCCACAGATATTTTTGGCGATATAGAATCTTAGCGAGGTGCTCTTTAAGGTCCCTTCCAACTAATTAGAACAAGTGTATTTAGATTAGGACTACTGGTTTGGAGAAGTGCTTAAGGAAGCACTTTTTTTTTTTTCTTTTTTTTCTTTTTAAACTGCGTGGGTGACAGAGCACTGGCACAGGTTGCCCAGAAAGGTAGTAGAGCCTCCCTCCTTAGGTCCTAGGGCATGGTCCTGTGCCACCTGTTCACGATGTCCCTGTGTAGGGAAACAGTTGATCACAGTATGATCTGATGATTGAGCACATGGTGGAGGGGCATGGCTGGCCCAGGGAATACTGGTAGATCCCTTGCACCTGTGGCTGGAAGGGTGGACCTGGGGTGGGGTTGCCCCAGGCTTAGATAAGGGCCAGCCAGGCAAAGCAGAAGGTAGCCTGAGAGAGGAAGATTGGGAAGCAGCCTGAGAAAGAGAGAGAAGATCAGATGGCATAGTTGTAAGAGTTTTGGGACTTTTTCCGTTACACCCTGCTTGAGCGGACAGTTGGACCAGATGGACCCAGAGGTTCCTTCCAGCCTCAGCCATTCTGTGATTGTGTAGCTGTCTGTTAAGCCTCTAAATGAAATGCTTAAGTTAAAACTGTGTTGTACTTCCCTGGCACTGTGAACAGAGTACCTCTTCCAGAAGGCAGTTCAGTGTGCCTTTTCTCTGTTCTTACAAATATTCTGAGTATTAACAAAGCTGTTTTCTTACACATTCAAATGAGTGCTATAAAATTCCAAGTCCTTATTAGGTGCGATGGCTTAACTGGGCAGTCACCTTCCTGTACAGATTTGACCAATTGTACCACCTTCAACATTTCTTCAAGAGAATGTATGTTTTTGAGCAGCATCAACACACTCTGAGATGTAATAGGCTAGAACTGACATCTTAAAAGCAACCTGGAAACAAGTTGACAGACAGCAGAAATGGTGGATCTCCATTTCACTGGCTGATGAAATGATGCAACTTCGTGGGAAGACTGCAAAATATTTTTAGTGATGCGGTTTGAGAATGTGTTTACCTGTAGGCCTATGTGAAGCAAATTTTAATATTTAAGTATGCTTGATGGAATATCTGGAAGGAAAAAAAAAAGAAAAACAGCAAGTTAGTCCCATAGATCTTGCCTATATTATTGTAAATCTTGGCTCTTATTTGGTTCTGCTGTAGTGTGATGAATGCTTGGTCTTCTACCACTGTTGAAGGTGATCCAAATGAGTTTTACAGGAGGGATAATACAGGACTTCACTAATGTTAGTTTAATGTTTGTTATGTAAATATTTATGGAAGTACAGAAACTTCCTCTTATTAGTTTGCTGAAATTACGTTAAGCGTTATTGTAACCTGTTGTGATCATGCTTTTGATAGAAATTCAAGTACATCACTAAATATTTAACTTACCTTCTGCACAAAGGTACAAGTTTAGGAATGGAAAACCAGTGCTGTTTAAATGGAGCTACAGTGCAAACAATAACCACAGTTTATAGGTTGCTGATCTCTTCTCAAAATTGGTTAAGTGGAGTTACTGTTGTTTTTCATCGGAAGAAGTAGAAGTGGCAAGTTAGGCTTGGGTTAAGATTTCACAGTAAGATTCAGATCTACAGAAGAATATGCTCCTTTCTTGGGTTCCAGTCCAGTGTACCCTCATATACAGTGTCATTCTTCTCAATGAACAACTGAACAGATTAAAGACTTGTTTTAGAAAAGTCATAAGCAATTAATATTTGCAAAGGCTTGTTGAGAATTATTTCTGCCCACCATACTAGTTACAGTATTTTGGTATTTGGTTTTGTCTCTGGATAAAATGTACATTATATAGCAACAATATGTATATACTTCCAAAAAACCCTATTGGTTTCATAAAACTTAATGCATTTATTTTGACACTAATGATTTGTTTGAGTCTTTGATATTCCAAAGTTTGTGGAATACACAGAATATCTACACTGTATTTGCCGGTCTGTGGATTTCCCTATATTGTTTTGGTGCTACACAGATTTTCATTTCCAGAAACTGTAAAGAAAACAGTTCTAAGTTTAGCCTAGCAACACTATTTTCTGTATATTGAGGGTTTTACTTAATTCTTGATTCCTGCTTTCCCATGAAATAGAACTAACACTGTTAAGTACAAGCTTTACTGTCTTTTGTCAGCTTTAGCTTGTTACTGCTGTATTCCTTAACTTGCTTATGTTTTTGATGAAGTGATTTTTTATTACAGAATTATTATTATTACTATTACAGATTCCTGATTACTTTCTTTATTTTAGGAAGAAGAGGAGTATGAAACCAAAGGAGGCCGTAGAAGAACATGGGATGATGATTATGTATTGAAACGACAGTTTTCTGCTCTGGTTCCTGCTTTTGACCCAAGACCTGGTCGTACTAATGTTCAACAAACGACTGATTTAGAAATCCCTCCACCGGGTATGCTGACAAGGCATATTTGCGATATTTGGTCTGGCTTTAGAATGGAGACTCTCTCTTAAGGGTCTATTGGGCTCCAGCTATCCTATCACTATTAATCAGTACAACATGCTTTTGTGTCTGTGTGGCTTGTCTTCGTTTGAATGAGAGCTTCATTTACCTCTGTATTTCCAAGCATTGAGGGAGAAGTAAATTAAGCACTGTGTAAAATATTCATACCCATGAGTGATAGGTCTCTTGCTGTGTCTGGTTCCACCTACTGGAAATAATCCCTGTATTGAGCAGCCTAGAGTAGCTCTGATTGGAGAGAGCTTTGCTTAAATAGTCCAAAGCCTGGGTAAGGGAAAAATGAATACAGTAACTTAGCAGTCTGTATGACCAGCAGCATAGCATGAGATCTTGTTCCTTAGTTCATTCTTATTCAGCTCTGTAGGTGTAGTCTGTGTTCATTACAGAAAGGAATATGTACTTTAGGCTTATGTGGAAATGAACCATTTTTGATTTTGGTGAACTGAAAGGAGTCAGTATTAAAGCAAGTTACTGTGTGAGTAAAGAAGAATCCATGTGCTGTGATTATATTAAAGAGAATGTTGCCAATACATAAGAATCAGTGTGGATTTCAAAAACTGATGTTAGCTCTACTCACATAAAGGAGTGGTATTATTGTAGCACTGAGTTACACTTAATAGTTTTAATTCAATACCATCTTGTTGGCATGTGGGCAGGAAGTCTTTACAGTTCCTTATTGAACCAGTTTATTAATGTTTAAGCCAACTTGTCATGCTTTATATATTTTGTATTAACATCATTTCCCATGATTTTTCTTATGCAGGAACACCTCATTCAGAACTCTTGGAAGAGGTTGAGTGCATGCCTTCACCGCGTTTAGCACTTGCATTGAAAGTTTCAGGTCTTGGAACAACTCGAGAAGTAGAACTGCCCCTAACAAACTTTCGATCTACCATATTTTACTACGTGCAGAAGTTGTTACAGCTTTCCTGTAATGGCAATGTGAAATCTGACAAACTTAGACGGATTTGGGAGCCTACATATACGTAAGCTTACCATTTCATTATTCTGTAAAAAGAACACTGTGTGACTGGTGAGGAAATAGGTGTAAAACATTGTCAAGCTTTCTTCCTCCTCTGTAGGAAGCAATGCTAGAATAGTTTTTTTCCTTGCATTTTTGTTAGGATGTTCATATTGGTTTTAAAGCTAGTGCTTTCACTACTTCAAAACAGAAAACAAAGTCATAACCTCTAACGTTAAACTCATTAATAATATTTCAAAAGCCAAGCAATTGACTAAGGCAACAGAATATAGCTTGTTCAAAGATCTGCTTGGAAGACTCCTATTGGCATACAGTCCAAGAGAGAGAAAAGAGGCCCAGGAGAGCTGATGGATTTTTTGAGGGATTGCTTATTTGAAATTCAAGAATGGTCTGCCTCAGTGTGTGGGAAGTCAAGCAGAGGCAGTGGGAGACCTCCATGTATGAAGGAATTCCCATCAGATCTCAGAAAAAGGAAGCATTTTAAATGATGGGAGAAGGAAAGGACAAATGAGGCAGGAGGAATATGGAGACATTATCTGAGCATGCAGATATAGGGTAAGGAAAGCCAATGCCAATTCAGAGTTGAATCTGGTGAGAGGCATGAAGCACAGCAGATTAGGAAACATTTTAAAAAAAGAGTCCATGGGACGTGATGGGCATGCACCCACAGGTGCTGAGGGAGCAGCCAGCTTTGAAAGGTCCTGGGGATTGGGAGAGATTTCTGAGAGCTAAAAGAAATAAAGAAAATAGAAGTACTATTAGCTTATCTGCTATTAACCAGAAGGATGAGAAGGATCTGAGGAACTACAGACTGGTTACCCTCTCTTTCATCTGTGGAAAGGTGATGGAACAAACAGTCCTGAAAACCCTTTTCAAGCAATGAAGGGCAAGAAGGTAGAAGCAGGCAGCATGGATTTATTAAGGGAATCATACTTAACCAACCTGTTTGCCTTCTATGATGAGTTGACTAGCTCAGCAGATGAAGGGAAAGCAGAGGATGCTGCTTTCTTTGTCTTTAGCAGGGTTTTTGGCACTTTCTCCCATAACGTCCTTGCTGACAAACTAATGAAAGTATGGACTAAATAGTGAGGTGGCCTGAAAACTGCCTGAACTGTCAAGCTCAGAGGGTTGCGATGATCAGCATGAGTCTGGCTGAAGACCAGTCATTAGCGATGTACCCCAGTGGTCACTACTCAATTCATTTCATTAATTGACTGTATGGTGGGACAGAGCAGACCCTCAGCCAGCTCCTAGATAACACAAATCTGGGAGTAGTTGTTGATGACAACAGATGGTTGTGCTGCCGCTCTGATGTCAACAAGCTAGAGAAATGGGGAGATGGGAACTTCATAAATTTCCACAAAGGGAAAAGTCCAGCAGCTGAGGAAGAATAACGGCATGCACTAGTTTAGACTGGGAGCCAGCTGGCTGGAAAGCAGCTTGGAGAAAAGGCCCTGAGGGTCCTGGTTGGCATAATGTTGAACGTGAGCCAGCTATGCACCTTACAGCAAAGAAGGCCAGCAGCATCCTGGGCTTCCGTAGGAAGAGCACTGCCAGCAATTTGAAGAAAGCAGTATTTCCCTCCTACTCAGTGCTGGTGAGAAACATCTGGGCTCTCTAATGTGAGAGACGTGGACAAGTCTAGCAATGGGCAGCTAAGATGATTAAAGGGCATAGGAGCATTTGTCATACAAATGGAGTCTGTTCCAACCTCAGCTCTTTTCTCTAACCTAACTTGACCTTACTTGCTTTATAGTAATAGACAAAAATCATAATATGATTGTGTGTCTCATTTACTATACCAACATATTTTCTCTCATGTCAGAAAATTCATATGGAAACAAGAACTGCAATATGGTGGTTGAAGGTTTTTTTGTTTTGTTTTGTTTTTTTAACTTTATTTCACATTTTTCAGTGTTTGTGTTACAATATTTTCTGTGTTGTCTTGTGTCAAAAGTAGTGTTTTCTTTAAAAAGAAAAAAAAATCTTACAGTCAAAAAGCAGTAGAAATGTTTGTAGATGAGCAAATCTCCTAAGTTAATACACAGCAAACTACCCTAGAATTTGAAGTTTTCACTGAGCTCTTGCATGTGTAATGAAGATCCTAAAGCCAAGTTGGGAAATTTGCACAATAAAGGTGGTTTGAGTACTCGAACTTCACCTGTAGTTGTCTTGCAACGTATTTAACTTATTCACGTAATAAAAATTACATACTCGTTTAAGGGCTTTGCTGGATCAGGGTATCACAGATGTTCTGTGAAGTAAAGATCAAGTGCTTGCTTTTTTATTTTATGCTACCTGATTGTCATTGATATCTAACAACTCAATGTGTAACTTCAGAATTTAGGGACGTGCTATGAGTACGAAATATTAACTCATTGTTTTCACATCTAGAATCATGTACAGAGAAATGAAGGATTCTGATAAAGAGAAAGAAAGTGGAAAAATGGTAAGACTTCCATGCATTTGTTTGTGTTGTTATGGCTGTTTAAACAAAAGCAAAATAAATCTTATTGCAGTTTTTGAAATGCTACATTAAAAAAACTAACAGTTTTCTATTAGTTGAAGGATTACTGAGTGTATTTTTAATGCATGTTCTTTTGAACTGTGTAATGCATGTGAAATCTTTAAGACTTTACAATCAGGAAAAACCAACATTTGGTGGTTCCTGTTGTAGGGTTGCTGGTCAGTAGAGCATGTGGAGCAGTACCTTGGCACTGATGAATTACCAAAGAATGACTTGATAACCTACCTGCAGAAGAATGCAGACTCAGCTTTCCTGCGCCACTGGAAATTAACTGGCACTAATAAAAGTATTAGGAAAAACAGAAATTGTTCCCAGCTCATAGCTGCATACAAGGTATATGTCTGCATCCAATTTTTTTTAATTATATATGGCTGTTTGCTTTGTTTTGCAGCTTTATAGATTCTTGTAAAGGAGGACTATGATATTGAGTGTGTTCACATGCCAATATCAAGTTTAGTTTTTGCTGGCTTTTTGATGACTTCTGTTAAGTGTAGTCGTGTTAAAGCCTATCTGAATCACGATTTGAGCTATCTACAATTTAACTAAGTGTTCAAGTTAAACACAGTAACCATTCTGATTTTTCAAATTGTTGACTTGGAGCCACAAGGATGGTAACATGCAGTTTTCATTCATAACAATTTTTTTTTAAATTATTTTCCCTCAGGATTTTTGTGAACATGGATCAAAATCTGGATTAAGCCAGGGAGCCATTTCTACTCTTCAGAATTCTGATATCCTGAGTTTAGCAAAGGAGCAACCTCAGGCCAAAGCTGGCAGTGGGCAGAACTCCTGTGGAGTAGAAGATGTTCTGCAGTTACTTCGCATTTTGTATATAGTTGCTAGTGACCCTTACACAGCGCGAACTTCTCAAGAAGGTATGTGAGTTATCAAGCAGAGTTCCTTCAATGTTTTAGTGAACACAAAATAAAGGATATTTTTTCTCTTCGTTTCAGAAGGAGATGAGCATCCACAGTTTAACTTTCCACCAGATGAATTCACAAGCAAAAAAATTACTACGAAGATTCTGCAGCAGATTGAGGTATTACATTATGCTGCTGTGCATTATGTCTATACTTAATATTGATTTTAAGACTAAGACTCTTCTGTACTTAAACTGTTTGAATTTATTAGCTTTTTTGCCATCTTGACTTTTGAATTGTTTGATACAATATTTGTTTTCTTATTTTGGATGAGTAAATTCTGTAATAACAGACTAATCTGAATAAAAATGTGCTAATGAATGGTATTGTTATGGTTATGAAGAATAATATTTTTCATCCTAATTGACACGATTGTTTTTCAGCAACAGCAATTATGTTCCCCAACATAGGCCTTGGTATATGTAAAATGAAGGTTTATTTTTATGTCTAAGCAACTGTGAAATCCTCTGGAAAGTGGAAGAAAGTACTTATCAGCTTGCTGTAAACATTTTTATTTGCATCAGACACTATCTGGACTATCTTGGTGGACAATTAGTCAACTTAATATGACTCAGTCAAACTTGTTGGAGCAACCTGAGTCTAATACTGGAAACGCTATTTTTCCTTTTTTCCTTTTTTCTTCCATTAAACTTCAGGAACCGTTGGCACTGGCAAGTGGAGCTTTGCCAGACTGGTGTGAGCAGCTAACAAGCAAGTGTCCTTTCTTAATTCCATTTGAAACTCGACAGCTGTACTTCACCTGCACAGCATTTGGAGCATCAAGGTAAACAGGAGGGGAAAAAAAAAAAAAAAACATTTATTTGAAAATAGCTTTTTGAATAAGTAATTCACAGAAAAATCTTATCCTAACAAGACAAACTTTGCTTTCCAGATTTCAAGCATTTTAGGTAGGTAGCAGGAAAAATGGGAAGATCCTGGGAAACTTCAGGGCTGTTGGACACTTGAAATGTTTCTCATTTATTGTGTTAGAGGTTTATAATGAAAAGCCTATCTTCTATCTGATACTCTCCAGGACATTCCCTTTGAAGAAATTTCATTCTTCCACTTGTTACCTGAAGACTTGATTGGGTGCCTCTAGGCAGTTGTATCAGGCAGTAATTCAGCTGGGTTGCACTTCATTGTGTAATGGACTAAGAAGCAAAAATAAAAAAACTTCCTTAAAATAACTGTAAATTAAATACTTTTTGAAAACATAAACCACAGCACATAAAAACCACAGCACATAACGTTAGAGTAGGAATTGTAGAATTGTTTGAGTTGGAAGGATCTTTTAAAGGTCGTCTGGTCCAACGGCTCTGCAATGAACAGGGACATCTACAGCTCAGTCAGATTGCTCGGAGCTCCATCCAGCCTGATGTTGAGTGTCTCAGGGGATGGGGCATCTACCACCTCTGGGCAAAATTCAAACAAAACAACCAACAGATGGTAGATTT
This sequence comes from Penelope pileata, assembly GCA_013396635.1. NCBI lineage: Eukaryota > Metazoa > Chordata > Aves > Galliformes > Cracidae > Penelope > Penelope pileata. The sequence continues at coordinate 1,076,031 of WBMW01000582.1, forward strand.
GTAGATAGTTTATTGCTGTATAGATGAAAATCCATATGAGAATTTTGAACTTTGCCTTCATGTAAGTACTGTTAAAGTACTGTTATTGGCAATTGTTCTTGCTTAATTGATGTGGGTCGGTTGAAGTGGGGGGGAAACAAAGCACCCACATAATTCTTGTAGCACTAGTAACTTGGTGGAATTTTTTTTTTTTTCTTAAGTTGACCTTTTTCTTTTGTACTGTTAGCTATTTAATATAACTTAGTGTCATTTTATAAGTGAATGACTGCACTTCAACTTTGGTTCAGTGCTTCTCTGATTCAGTGCGTAAGCAAGTAAATTGTGCTGTAAAACTCAGCCAGTATTAATGTGGTAGTGTATAATTGTCTTGTAGTGTAAGCTGTAAAAAGCATCTGTTATTAGAAAATCTGTAGAGTTTTCTGAATATCTGATTGAAAGTATGGTGTCCTGTTCATTCCACTGTAAGCTACACTGATTCAAATCAAGTATTACACATTTTCGTTGGTGCTATTAATTACATCAGATGTTATGTCTGGCTCTTCACAGTAATGAAAAATGATTGTTTGCTAAATTAATAAATATGAAGTAGCCCATGCTTGCCCTTTTGGGATATTTCTGACAACTACCTAAGTATATAGTTGGTTTCTCTGTGTTTTTTTTTTGTTTTTTTTTTTAAAGTGTGAGTAGTGTTTAACAAAGTGACTTTTGCATTGTATTGAATACTTAAAAGTTTTCATGTTGGCAGACATCCAAGTTTTAAACAACTGCTTTGTGTTTTTTCCCAGAGCAATTGTATGGCTACAGAACAGACGGGAAGCCACTGTTGAAAGGACGAGAACCACAAGCACAGTGCGACGTGATGATCCGGGAGAATTCAGAGTGGGACGCCTCAAGCATGAAAGGGTGAAAGTTCCGCGAGGTGAATCCCTGATGGAATGGGCAGAAAATGTCATGCAGATTCATGCAGACAGAAAATCTGTTCTAGAGGTAAAGCATATCTGCCTAGCAGAGAGAGGTTAGATATTCCATATCCTGGCCAGCACATTAGAAATGACTATCCTGTTGCATAACCAACACTGAACGTTTCAGTAGAAATTTCTTTTATTATTAACTTATTATTCCTTGTGTTTTTCATAGGTTGAGTTTTTAGGGGAGGAAGGAACAGGCCTGGGTCCTACATTGGAATTCTATGCATTGGTAGCAGCGGAATTTCAGAGGACGGATTTGGGAGCTTGGCTTTGTGATGACGATTTTCCAGATGATGAGTCTCGTCAGGTATATTTGTTTGTATTTTAAATTGCACGTGTTCAAAACTTGTGTAAAAGAAAGATGAGATAGCCAGGAAGGGAAGAATACATGATTGGTGAGCAGCTGCTCAGCATAGTCAAGAACGACCACCATGTTCCACAGCTGTCTTTCTCACCTGTTTTCTTTTTAACACAAAAGTACAGTATAGTAAGTTAAACAGCACAGTTACATGATTAAATTCACCTTTATCAGTGTTAATTTTTCTTCCTGCTTCTTAAATCAGGTTGATATTGGTGGTGGATTAAAACCCCCTGGCTACTATGTACAGCGATCATGTGGACTCTTTACAGCACCATTCCCACAGGACAGTGATGAACTTGAAAGGATAACCAAGCTCTTCCATTTCCTTGGAATTTTCTTGGCTAAATGCATTCAGGACAATAGACTTGTGGATTTACCCATTTCTAAGCCTTTTTTTAAACTCATGTGTATGGGAGACATTAAAAGTAACATGAGCAAGTTGATATATGAATCACGGGGAGACAGGGACTTGCACTGTACTGAAAGTCAATCAGAGGCTTCTACGGAAGAAGGACATGATTCGTTGTCAGTAGGAAGTCTGGAAGAAGACTCCAAATCAGAATTTATTCTTGATCCACCAAAACCTAAACCTCCTGCCTGGTTTAATGGAATTCTAACGTGGGAAGACTTTGAATTAATAAATCCACATAGAGCTAGGTTTCTAAAAGAAATTAAGGACCTTGCAATTAAAAGGCGTCAAATTTTAAGCAACAAAAGTCTGTCAGAAGATGAAAAAAACACAAAACTACAGGAATTAATGCTGAAGAATCCATCAGGTTCTGGGCCCCCTCTTAGCATAGAGGATTTGGGGTAAGAATTTTCATATTTATAAATACGCAAACTGTAATGTATTAGAGATGAATATTATCACATCTAATTAAAAATGCAGATTTTTGTTTGTTTTAAATAGGATCATTGTTGGGGGGAAGGTGCAATCATTAGAGATGCAGCAAAATCCAGCTTGTTATCTGTAGCTATGCTCTTGTTCTTTCCTCTTTGAGGGCTTTTCCTTTTTACCTGTTCAGGACCTTTTTGTGTTTCAGCTTAAATGTGGCTGCACTGTAATGCCATTATGCCTCTGTAGAAACACTCAAATACCTGTTAAGACCTTTACAAAAATCAATAGGTTTGTTATGACAACTGTTGAAATTTATTAAACTTCAGTAAGAGCTTTTAAAAAGGACTACTTGAGCTCTTTCTGAAATTTGGGCATGTGTTAATAGACATAGTGCGGTGTTTGGAAGCCAAATTTGCTCAAGGTCAGTAAGCGTTAAAGACACAAAGCTACTCATAGCTGTGTGAACTTGAGTCAGGATGTCATCTTCTTTAGAACTAAACTATTTCTTTTGAAATGTTGGTAGCGTGAGTTATTCATGAAAAATCATCTTGCGCCACAGGGATTACATAGGGTATGGTTCAGTAATTGCTTGTGACCTCGTTGACAGAAGTGTAACATGAGAGAGTGAGAGCAAGAGCAGGTAGCACTATTGAAGGGCCTAGATGTCTAATATGTTAAGTGACTCTGTAACTATTACTGTTGGAAATTCATGTAAAGGATTCCTTGAGATTGTGAGCTGAATTAAACTGTTCAAGTTGCTGTGAGGCTGATGGTTTAAAGAAACCAAGCTACAATACATTTTTGATATATACCAAAACCAAATAAGTAGTGGGTAAATACAACCACGTGCATACTGTAGACAGGAAATACCTGTTATTTGCATAGTCCATTACTAATTGTTGTTTTCTACTATGGTACTGCCATTCATGTACATACAAAATGATCCACGGTGTTTTGAAATAGAGGGGAAGGGAGGGCTGCAGTTCATCAATCTGGTGTGTTTGCAAAAGCAGCAGCGAACTTGTTTCCAATTAGCAACTAATTATTTTTCTGTCTTGAAGTTTAAATTTTCAGTTTTGTCCTTCGTCCAAAGTATATGGATTTACAGCTGTAGACCTCAAACCAGGTGGTGAAGATGAGGTAAGGAATCAACCTACTTTCAGACATCTCAGCACTAATTCTGATGCAGAATGAAGTCTTACAGTATTTGTGTATTGTTTTTGCAGACTGTGACAATGGATAATGCAGAGGAGTATGTGGATCTCATGTTTGATTTCTGCATGCATACTGGTATACAGAAACAGATGGAGGCATTCAGAGGTAATTTTAATAATGGCAGAATAGCTATTTAGGTGGACTTGGTGGTGTTCAGGGTGTCCTGGTTTGAAGTAGTGGCTTTCAGAAATAAACTTTTAAATTGAGGATGTAGTAGGTAAGAGACTTTTTCATAAGACTTTTGCATTAGTTAATACCGTTACAAAATTACAAACGTTTAAGAGATTCAGTTCTCGTTAATTTAGAAACTTTTGACAGATTACTATTTGATTAAATTGCAATTGAAGTGCTGATGTTATTTTACTAAATGTTCCTTTGACTTGCGTTTAACGGTATCTTGTATAAATTAAAGATGGCTTCAACAGAGTCTTCCCAATGGAGAAGCTGAGTTCCTTCAGCCATGAAGAAGTTCAGATGATTCTTTGTGGAAATCAATCACCTTCTTGGGCAGCAGAGGATATCATCAATTATACGGAACCCAAACTGGGATATACGCGAGACAGGTACCTAAGTGATTTTAAAATCACTTTGAATATACAAATCGCTTAGAATGGATGCATGATGTGACACAATGTACGCAGTGTTCCTTAGATGAAGAAGCCAAATTGGAACTGGCAGTGACTGAAGAGCAACTAATTGCCTAAACCTATCTGAGATAATTGTATATGTTACAACAGACAGATTAGAAGGTACTTGGTGATGAGGATAAATGGAAAAAAAAATATTGAGGTGTCAAACTAGTAGAAGTATAAAAGCAGCTAACTCATACAGGATGGTAAAACATAGCACTTTTTACTTTTTTTTTTTTTTTTTTTTTTTTTTGCCTG
>WBMW01000582.1:1080306-1100407 GCA_013396635.1 Penelope pileata
ACTTTTATTGTGTTGTTGGTGGCCACCACTTAAGTTCAGTTGGGTATGGCTGATATTTGTTGTTTATTTCTTATTTCTTCCTCTTTGAGTGTAGTTGAAATGGGAAAATACTGTGCAGGCAAAACATCAGCTGCTGATTGGCTGCTGGGAGGTGATCTTGGTTTGTTTGTTTTGCTGCTTGTCATGTTTGGCAGCTGTAACATACAAATTATGTATGGAACTGCGTTAGCGTAAGCGTGCTGTGAAGGATCCTAATCAGCCTAAGATGCTGAGTGGGGCCTGCCCTGCATACAAAGATGGAGCTGAAATGTGGCACCTCTACCTGAGGGCACGTTGCAGCAAGCAGGGCTTTCTTCATACATACCCTCTGCTTCTCATTTCCTGGGCTGACACAGATGAAAGCAGTGGTATCTGAAGGATTCTCTGAAGATCTGTTGTAGTCTGTTACATTTGTCTTAGCTTTTTGCATGATGTCTTCAACAAGATAGAAATGAATTAATGTATAAGTGCAAGGGGCTTTATATATGAAAAAGATCTTGAGATGAGTCAGATTCTACATAGAATAGATTTGAATTCTGTCTTCTCTACCTGTTCTACAGAAGATAGCCAAACAACACTCCAGAATAAGTAGGGAGAATTTTTTTTTTCTTTTTAATTCTCCTGGGTTTTTCTATGTAATAATCAGCACTGAGATTACAGAAGTATTTTTATGTTTTATGATGTTTTATTCTTAACTGACTACCAAACAGGCACCGGAATCTTACAGTGACTGCTTAGAGGTTACTGAAGATGCTGGTATTACTGTCTCAAGAAAAACTAGGGAGGGAAGGAGACCACCTGTCGTGAAATGTTATCATAACTGATTATTTTAATTTATTTTAAGCCCTGGATTCCTTCGATTTGTGAGAGTTCTGTGCGGTATGTCTTCAGATGAAAGGAAGGCTTTCCTCCAGTTCACCACGGGTTGTTCAACACTCCCACCAGGAGGACTGGCAAACCTACATCCCCGGCTCACTGTTGTACGCAAGGTATGGTTTCTTCAGGTTACCTTTCAAGCCAACTATTTTGGCATTTGAATACCACATCAAAAAAAATTCAATTTTTTTTTCTTTTTTCTAAATTTTCCTTTCCTTTTGTAAGTAATGTCACTATGCTGAGCTTTTGGTACTACCTTCTGTTTCAGGTCTGTTATCTGACATCATAATTGATTAGTAAGGATTTAATATACATGTTAAGTAGATGATTTTTTAGGTCTCTAGCTTTCCTGATGCCATTGTTTCTTGGCATCCTGTTACGTACGCAGTAAACATGATAAATGAGAGGACTTCATAGCTTTGAACTTCTACATGAAGTGCATTTCAGTAACAAAATTTTTTTCCTCAGGTTGATGCTACAGATGCAAGTTACCCATCTGTGAATACATGCGTGCATTACCTGAAGTTGCCTGAGTATTCTTCTGAGGAGATTATGAGAGAGCGTCTGCTAGCTGCTACCATGGAGAAAGGCTTCCATCTCAACTGAGCTGTCGACTGCAATATTGGACATGAGAAAGTGTTTTTTGATACTAGCAAAGCCTCTTGTGTTTGTGTGCAAAAAAATATGATCTCCACGCTGTGCTCTGACGAGACCTGCCTTTTTTCACTCGTGAGGCTTTAGGAACATGTGGAATAAGTTTGTTAGCTGCTAATGACAAAATAAATCCTTGTAACTACACAGCCAGCAAGAAATTGGCACAGAACACTGTGTGATGCTTCAAGGGCTTGCACAACTGGAAATTAAGGTGGTTCTGTTTGACTGTTCCAAAGAACAGATCATCAGATTTTCAGTGTTCACTGATACAAATTTCTAACAGTGTATTTGTGTAAAGTTTGTCATTTAATACCTTTGTACACTACAGTTGCCATCACTGATCCCTGTTTTGCTGGCTTTAAGCTAACTGGTCAGAAACTTGCTTCCTTAAAACTTAGAGTTAATGGGCATCTCCAGCTTTTTCTTTTTTAATGGTGCCTGCACTATTGGAGTATTTTAGTGGGATTTTGCATATAATCATGCACAACTTTTTTTTTGTTGTTTTCCTTTCAAGTGGGAATATATTTTGATTTCTCAAATGCCCTGCTATAAAGATCAAATCCTTAAGTGTATTTGTGCAGCTCAACAATAAAGCTATTAAAAATAAAAACACTGGTTCCTAGTGCAAGGCACACTTAACAGCAAGTTTTACTTTTGGTTGTATTTTCTTTGTATATTATAAACATTTATTTAACTTGTTGCAGTTTGAAGTTTAAAAACAACAGAACACCCAATGTGTAAGCTCAACAGTAATCATTAAAATGTTTGCAACATACACAGCTGTCTCCACTGAATACTTCATTAATATTTCTTACGTTATTAAATCTGTGTATATGTTCTGAACCAGGGGGCATATTTTTAGTTTAAAAGAATTACGTGGCAGTAATTGATCTCTGTAACTTGTCTGTGTGCTCAAATCTCAACATTACATGGCGCACTTGGCAGTGGTAGCTTTTCAAGGGATAGATTTTGGTGCTTTTCAGTGGGTTCATGTGGCCTGAGGTTTTGTTTACTATCTTGGAGTGAAAGCTGCGTCCCATGGTGTGGCTGGTTCAGTTGTACAGGAGCACCTGTCTTGCTTTTGTCACATGGTGAGATGTTTATTGGTGGAAAGTGGCTCACAGCAAGAGAAAGCAAGTATGTCAATGTATGTGTCTTTTAAAGATATTTAAGTGTTTGCTTTCCAAAAACGATAAATTAATATTTCGGTTGTATCTGTGTGGTATGTTTTGTTCTGTGCCGGCTCTCTTTGGTAATCGTTATGGCTTGGAATGCTGTTGAGGAAAGGCTTTCCAAAAGATTCTGCCTCAAACACATAGATCAGGTTGAGGCCAGTTTTCCTAGCCTTATATTTATAGGACTCTACAAGGCATCTTTGCTGAAATATTTCCCATCACAAAACTGAAGGCAAGTCTCCATGCACCGTGCTACTGTGACTGTTGTGCTTCAGCACAACGGTTGCTTAAACCTAGTGTCCAGTATTAACATATTTTGCTGAATGTGTTGTTTTAAAGCTATCTGGTCCAGGAAAGCTGGTTATCAGTGTAAGCACCGCAGGGCATTCTGAGGCAGAATACTGTGACTCCTGCGTGGTCTAGGGTAGGCATCAGTGGAAGGGAGAAATAACCTAAGGACCAGGTGTTAGAGTGTGGATTTCATGCTGTGAACCTAGCAAGTTTTCCATAATGAGATGGTTCTTTAGGGATGGATTAATTGTGGGTTTTCTGCTTTCATCATTAAGTATTTTCATTGTCAATTAAAGGAAGTAGCTTTGTATGTATTTAGCTGTAGCATCATTCTGTATTGGGAAGGAATGCAGCAGTTAGTTGTGCTGGCAGCCTGTTGAGATACAGGACTAGAGTGCGGTCAGTTGGCACTTTATCTGTAATGAGAGATCAACATAATATCTTTAATTGGAAGTTTGAGGTTGTGTGGTCAAGAATTGCCTATCCCTGATGGTGTCTTCAGTTTGAGAAGTTGGAATGTCATTTGCTTTTCAGGACATCGAGGTTTCCTGACTGATAGAAAGATAATTTGGAAATCAGAAGCTGTAGACTCTTCCTCACAACCCTTTGCTCTGTACTTGCTAGACCCTGGTTTCTAGATGCAGTTTAAATGCAACTGTTAATGTGCTTTCAGACAATAGCACTCACGCAACACACGCTCTTTCAGTGTCACGTTATGCCCAGCACTGGCTTGGGAGTGATGAAGAAGGAGCCAGATACTTTCCTTCTAGAAAGGTAAATGAAAGTAATTGCAGATGGTTTACTCTTCAGTGACTTCGGAAGGTAGCGTGTGGACATGACATTTTGTATGCCTTGTGATAGAAGTTACTGTAGCTTTGTCTTCCTACTGCAAAAGGACTTGATTTGGTGCCTAAATGGTCCTGGGAAACGTGCATCTCCTTGTTCATCTTTTGTAGACATTAATCATGATGCATGAATAGAACAGGGGAGAGGAAAAAATACACAGGTGTGCCAAAATAAAAAAGATTTTGTGTGATTTATCAAGTAAATGCGTTTATAAAATATAATCAAACCTTTTGCTTTAAATTATTTTATTAATAACACTCAAGTGTAACTTCTAGTTACAACTTATACAGTAATCTTAAATAAATCTATACTTCAGTTACTTACATTTATTTTGTAACAAAAAGAAGATCTCTGTTAAGAGTCCAGCTTTTCCATGAAGGCTGAATCTAGTTTACAAGCGGTCATAAAAGTTACACAACTTTAACTTCCAGTACACTTGTATGAAAATAAAAAAAAAAAAAAAATCACATTAGTGCTAAGGAAGGCATTGAAACTTAATTTGAGATTATATTTCCCTATTTTCTGATTTTTTAGGTCAGGCAGAATGCTATGTTATTCAGAGTGATATCTACCCAGTCACAGGTAAGTTTCCATTGCTTTATTCTCAGTTTATTTAAAATTTTAAAAGTTGAGAAACATTTTTTCTGTTCTAGAAAGGCTTCTGCCGTATCCATAGAAAGTTGTATCTGAAAATAAAGATTGCACTTTATGGTTATCTGTCTTTCCATTAGGTTTGCAGGGTATGGAAGAAGCAGGAAATATTTTCCAACTGATTTGAATATTGCATGAGTTCGTCTTACAAAATCAGAAGTTTGCTCGTCAGTGTGCTCTTGAGGATTTCACCATCTCTTGTTAAATACTTTGGTTAGTCTTGCATCTTCCTAGCTCTCTGCCACTTTGTCGAGCACAAACAGAGGTGCAAGAATTCTGTTGCGGTTCGTCTCCACGATGCAGCCATTTAGCACCATTTCATCAAGAATGATGTGCACCCTATCCAAATTGAACATGATCTAGAAACATTTCAAGTTAAGTGTAATTTGAACAAGATAAGTACAGAGAAAAATCTTAAAAAAAAAAAAAAAAAAAGAAAAAAAAAAAAAAATAAAAAAAAAAAAAAAAAAAAAAAAATTTAAGTAGGTATTCATTTATACTAGTTGTGTGTCTGTTTATGTTACTAGAGCTAAGGAGACAGTTCAACTGATGCATTTCATGGCCAGTGTTGGAGATGTCAAAAGTTGGTACTAGAGAAGCTATATCTTGGAAGATTACCACACAGAAAGGTAAACCAGAACTTAAATGTGGGTAGTGAATTTTACTATCTGCCCCTGAGCACCATTTATTGCAGGAATAGAAAATATTATCGGGGGTAATGACATTGAATGTGAAGATGCCAATAGTCTGCATTTCTTCTAACCAAAAGAATTTTTGAATTCTTAAAATCTGATTCTCAAGTACAATTTTCCTTGCCCTAAGTTACTGACACTATTTGATTCGCTTGAAAATAACTTGTTAGGAGTATGAAGATACAAAAAGCCTGATGCATTACTCTAGTAATAGATCTTAAGGGAAACTAAAAGTAAATAAATGGTTTGTATTTTAAATGCACACCTCCAGAAAGATATTTACAATTTAACATTCACCTAAAGGAAGATCATCTGAAACTATATGAATGTATACCGTCATGGTATCTGAATTTATTCATAACCATGCCTGTCTTTCCTTAATGTTACTCAACAGCTTCTGTCTCAAAACATTATGGTGCCTTACTCCAGTATTAAGCAGCAAGCACTCCTCTGCTTCCACTAGTTTTTTGTGTGTCCACTGAACAACTGGCAAAGGGTTACTTAGTGGGGGGAGAAAAGTCTTACATTGCCATTCATCACCATAACTGGAAACAGGCATAAAAAAGTCTGCTAAGTAGATGTTGTGCCTAACTGACTGGGAAGATACAAAGAGAAATGAACTTCATCTGCTTTGTTTTCCACCTAACTACCGCAGTTTAAGGCATTACTCCTCCAGCATTAGTTGATTCACTTGCCTTGACAGATTAAAGACTTAGAAAAATTTTCTTCCTATATTCCACTTTTCAGGCAAGTAGGTCTTTACACCAATATTCTGAGAAGTTACGGCTTCCTTATTACAGTAATGAGAATTTTGAGGGAGAGTTGTTCTATTCCTGTTTAGATCAACTGTGACACTGCTCTATGTAGGGCAGGAGGATCAGTTCACAAAATTAGATAACATTCCATTCAAGTTTCAACAAGCAATAAAGCCAACTCCTGCTGGCTTTTAATTTTAGCAGCCTACCAACTTCAGTGATTCACAGCACTACAGTTCTCACAGAGGAGTGAGAGCACTCACCCTCTCCTCTCAGCCAAACGTAGGCTTCCTTCTTCAGTTCTGTTCACACCTCACTTTACCACGCTGTTCTTGGCAAACAGTCAGACTTGCACAGTGAGCTATCTGGGTGTTTTTCCCCTTCCTTTAAGTCTCATGACTCTTCTCTACTGTTACATCTTGCCATACAAATATTGCTTAGCTGTTCAAGTCTGCCTGCCCTGCCCAGTGAGGGATGTCTGTCTGATTCTCAGCAACACTCATCCTCTCCACCTGTCACTTGTTTGGCAATTGACACCAACTTTCAGTGTTTGAAGCCCTGAAGTCATAGATCCACACCCAGCTGAAAAACACCAGAGCAAGCCAGTTTGAGCAACTGGCAACAGGAAAAGCTGTATACAGTGTGTGCTGACATGTACAACACCCAGAGCTTTCATTACATCCTGCTTCCTGCGAGAACAGTGAATACTGTTCTGCCTGTGAGGTAAAATGGCAGTACAGGTAAGGGCACCTACTAAAGTTGATGTTTAAATGTTATGCTGGCTTTTGGTAACTTCAAGAGCTGCCCTTATGAAAGACCCTAACAGTACTTTCTAGTCTCACAGAGTTTTTATGGCACATACATACCTAAAAGGAGGTAAATATGACAAAGTCTTGTGTCTCCTTCCCTGAGACAACATATAGGCAGATACTTAAATGGAGGAGAAAGGAAGGAAAGGAAAAATACACATTCAAGCCCTACATGCAATAACTGCTTTGCACAGAGACATTTTAAGATATCTCAGGATATTCCAGGCACGTAATTTAGGGTGTGTACAGGCTTATGGGATGATAAAGTACAACCAACACCTTGTGATCAGGTAACACACCCAGGAGCACAAACAAAATCTTTGTAGATTACAGCATGAGTACTTACGTGGTTTGCTACTGAATATACAGTAGTACAGAACTTTGATTCAGCTTCAACTAAAGGTTAGTTAAAGTTGTTTCTTGTTTTTTTTCTTTTAATCTAGAGTTGAGAAATACCATATATTCTCACTTTATCTCTTCTAATGATTGGTAAAAGCAGTTGAATTCAAGTCACTGAAGCCTGCTTAATGCTCTCTGACCATTTCTTACTCAAATGACTGTGCTGACACGAAATAGGACACAAGTGGTGCCTTCAGGTGCTGTGATATTCTAGGTTATTTGCTCCTACTCTGGGAGCAAATTACTTACTCTCCTGATGTGAGTACGTTCTCTTACATCATGACCCTAGAGAGAAACTTCTCCCTTAATGAACAATATTAAGCTAATCCTTTTAAGTTTCCATTTCATCCACTCATTTTACAGTTTACTAACTTCAGTGTATCCTTAAAAATTGTCAGTATAAATTCATCATTCAATTTTCTTATTATGTAAATGCACCTTATTCTAAAAGTGGACAGAAGAATACAGTTGACTGAGTTAAGTTTTCCCTTTATCAAAGCTTTTTATCCATCCTAGAAGAAACATCTAGTTGCAATGGAATGTAATGGTTTATTTTGAATCCAGTCAACATTCTTCAAATACTTGGTTCCAGAGAAAACGCTGCCTTCTTCCTCCCACAGGAGAATGTAAGTATGTTTCTTCCATATATTAATAATGTCTTCAAGTAAGCTTTGCTTCACCAGTTCAAGCAAAAGAAAAGTCAACTTTTTATCGTTTCTAAAAACTTCCATGCTTACCAGTATATTGTTCCCCACAAAGCTGTTGTGATAACACTTTCATTTCTATAGTCTGCCATCATCACTCCAAGAAAGTAGCTCCTACGCTACCCAAGCTGTGGTTTTAGAGCTACATAAAATTTCACCCACTTCATACACGGAAGTGAGGCTTACATACTGATATCAACGCATTAGGAAGCAGCATCACTAGGACAACTTCATTACTTGTTTATTCAACTGTCCTAACATCACTGCCTAGTTAAAAATGAAACCAAGAAACAAACATGCACACACAAAACGAACACAACACTGTAGAAATGTGACCTGTTTCCATCAAAAGTACCCTCAAGTATGTGACTGACTTAATCCCAGTATGAAAACAGACACCATATAATGGCAGAATGCGTTACAATTGACACACAAAAACTCCTGTAAAAGCCACGGTTACTGCAGAGGTAGTTACTTAACTGGCTAGTAGCTCATCAGTGTTCATTTTCGTAGTATGCATGAGATAACCTTGTGTTCCTTGGAGGAACTGAGGAGGAAGAAGCCTGTGAGGGACAAGTTGAGGGAGAAAGGACTTCGTGCTGCATTCTCCTGGTTCAGTTTTATTTGTATTCAGTGTTGTCCTTTATTTACTTGCAATTTGTGTTTAAGCATTCATGACTGTATTTACTGTTTAGTATATGTTTGTATTTGGTTTCAGTTCAGTTTTAAATGCAGGGCATTTCAGCTAATGCCCTGCAAATCATACGCGTGAGCATAGAGCTGTGTAAGGAAAGAACATGTATATATTATCTGTGGCAATGTCTGGTTTCCTAAATTTCTCTCCCTGAGGACTTTTTCCATTGATATTGACAGTAAAAGTCACTTCTATAAAGCAAGAAGAGAAAGGGCAAATCTAATCTTATAATGATGCTACTGCTCTATTTGGCTCAAGACTCATCTGTAACACTCGCTTCGTGTTATTGTAGTTCATGCCAATATCTCTTTTGCTTTAAACCTCATGTAAAACCCTGAAGTAATCAGTAGGTCAGCCTGAGCATTCCCTCATGAATATAAACTTTGGTGTCTAGGAGTTGGTGTTAGTTCTCTCAAAGCAAGCTCTCCCTGTCTTCAAATGGTACCAGGTTTATCTTGAAGACTGAAGATTTAAATAGGACAGCCTCATGAACATCAGCCACGCTTTCATACAGATGCCAAAATGCTGCTATTTTAAATGCAACATTTGTGAAACCTCTGCATTCTCTTGACTGAGTCAGCACTATGAGTTCCAGTATGAGCTGGAATATATGCCAAAAAGAGATAAACAAATGGCTTTCTGATACCAAAAAGGATACATCTAATTCACTCTGAAAGAAAAAGAGATAGACAATCAGTAATTACAGTTTAATCTTCATCTCATACTCATTAAACATTACACATCCCTTCAGATGATACAGAAAGTCTTCAAAGTAGAGATTAAAAAATTTTAGGGTGATTCACATTTCTGCTCTGGACTGTACAGTTCCATGCTCTTTACTGCACCACTGTTCTGCCTTGAATGTGTTGCCTGCCTCTGTAACTAGTTGTAAATTTCTGACATATTTACTTAGAAAAACCCATAAAGGTCAGTCACAAGTGATAATTTGAACATATCCAGTGCTGTCTCAAGAACTGGGCAGAAAAATAGCACCTCTGCTCGTGGCATCTCCAGTCCCATATATTCTCTCTTCCGCTCTAGAAATAAGATGTTAATGCAAAGTTTACAATTTTTATAAAAACACAGCTGAAACAGTTTGCTGCATATCATGAGCATATACCCGTGGCTGTGGTAGCTGTGGCAGGATATATCAGGAGAGAGAAGGTGACTCTAAGCATTGGACCCCTACCACTTTTAACTATTGCTCCAGCCCAAGCAACTTAATTTAACTGAAGTGTCTGAGCTGGAAGCCCTTGTGGTCTCCGCAGTCAGTAGAAGAGATGGGTATCTTCAGCAGTTGACACAGCACGCTTGAGACATGACTCACTTTCTAGAGATACTTGTTTGCCTCCACTGTCTGTAATGGGAGCACAGGATGACCAAACATCTAACCTGGGTGCCTCAGTTCAACATCTAAGTTTAGAAACAATTAGTCACAGCCTCAGATCCTGCACACTTAGGGTGGAACTTCCCCAGTCTCTGCTGAGTGAAGGATGTCTGTTCCCACAGAATATCTGCTGCCAAGGGAAATTATTGTATTTGCTGACATGGATTCCATTCACAGTCTAGCCCTGGAATTTTAGGCAGTGTTATCACTGATAAAACTACAACTACTTCTGTGGTCCAATGATGCTCTAAATCAGAGTGGTTGGCAGGTCTCCACTGAGTGACCTTGCCATCCCGCAGAGATTTTTATGCATCACAAAATTGTATTTTAAAGTCTGATCAGTTCGAACTTCCTGAATATTAAAAAGGAGATGAATACATTGGAGTACATATTCTAAACAGTATGCAGGGTTCTTCGTGAGTAGCTGCAGCTTTGAAAGCTTTCTCTTCAATTCTGTTAATATTTATTCTTACATTTGAATTCAAGCTCCATTAGATAAAAAACAGTTTGTGAGAATGTTAAAAGCTCAAAAACCTAAAAATAATAGATGACAAAGTGTCGTTCTAGAGGACAGACATTCTTTCCTTTCCCAGAGTTTTGTTTCCGTTGTTATTGTCATATTTTGGTATTTTTCTAAAATTCTGCAAATCCTAAACATTAATCCATAATAGTACAAACTTACACCTGTTTGTTTCCCTGAAACGACATTCACTGAAGCTTTGAAAAAGAAATATTTTGTAATAGATTTGATGTCTCACTCACCACTCTGCTGAAGTATTTGTCCAAAACCTCCACAAAATTATGGATTAGTTCATATACTGCCATCTCGTTCTGAAAGTAAATTAAAAACAAATGCATATAAAAAGGAACAGACAGAAACGATAGCACTCTGTGTTATTTCAGTGTGTGATGTATGAAAAGCAACTACAAAATAACAGTATGTACTATAATACAATAAATAGCACAAACTCAGACTACCGCAGCAAGGGGAATTGTCGTTACCCAGCTGAGCTACCGGGAGCAGGGGAGTGCTCAGGAGCAGAAGCTTCAGGCCAGATCCCCCACATAAGCAGCCACTGCAGGACCTAATGGATGAGTCTTGCTTGGGCTGCTGCCATTCCCTTGTATCCTTTCTTCTACCATCACCCACGTTAGCTAGAGAAATACAGGCAAGCACGCTATGCCGACCTGTGTTGAAGTGACACCTGCCTGCAGCAGTGCAGACACGCTGTGCTGCAGCAGTGTTTTTGGTTTTGTATGGTATAGTAAAGCCAAAAGAATTTGCCCTGAATTGCAAGCCATTATAATCTGAACTTGCAGATGTGGGGGGTAGCCAGCAGCTACTTTCCACCCCACCCCATTAAGGTCTCCAGGAGTAAGCTTAAAATTAATTTCTGAGAACTGCAAATCAATGCAAACACGTGAGCTCAGGCTCCACAGCTTATTAAGTAACAGCAGTTATTCATTTTCAGTCAGATATCTGTTTTCTTCCTTCTGTTTTAAAAAATACAGTAAGCTGGCATCTTTCTAGCTGGTAGTATGGATTTTTTTTTTTCCTTTGACCAAGGAAGTTAAAAACAATGACCAGTTAGGAAGTCACTGCAGAGGAGCCAACCATGTTGGCTGTAATGCTGACACTCATTGAGAAACCTCACCGCACAAATTTATGTTTAATCAAAGTTTAGGAAGCAGAATCAGTATGAAACTCATGGAGATTGTGTGACAATAACAGTTCTTTTATACCTGTTTTTTATTTACAAGAAATATGTATTTTTTTGCAATGTCTACTTGAAATTCTCTAATATATATTGCAAAACTCCATACTGGAAGAAGGCCTGAGTTCTTGCCTATGACTACTACAAGCTTACATTTCAAGAGCACATATAATTTCTTACCTCTGTCTCGTTGATTCCAACGACCACGAAAAGGGCTGCATACTGTCGGTATACCAGCTTAAAGTCCTTATACTCAATGAAAGAGCACTAGGCAAAAGCAAAATCAAACATACTAGTTGCCATTTAAGTATGAGCCATTATTAAGCTTTCCTTTAAGTAAGGCCCATAAAAAACAATGGATTTCCCAATATCCACCAAGTAATTTTGACTTGGAAGAAGTTTAGGAGGGTAACTTTTACATTAAACCTTTCATCTACTGACAGAAAACATAGTACATAGTTTTTTTATGGATAAACTGGAGCATGCAGAACTAAAATGATTTGTTTGGAGTTAAAATTCAAGGGCAGTCAATATTTCCTCTAAATTTTCAATTAGAAGCATTTCCAAAAGAGACAAGCTGAAGATCATCTGCATATTTAAGGACGGTCAATATTCTTACTATAAATATTAACAGTATTAGATGTTCAGGCCCAGAGGAAAAATCCACTTGTAGTTCACCATAAGACAGGAGCCAGTAGATGGTGCTGTTACACACACATTTACAAGTCACCTTTTCCTAAATAAAATTTTGCCCAGTCTTTGAAATGGCAGCGTATTGTTAGTCCTTTCGGTGAAGTTTCTGGTCAGAGATGCTCTTGCAAGCAGTATGGAGTAGGCCAATTTCTTTAGCCACTGTTAATTCTATGAATCTGCAGTTTACACCAACTGGTATTTTTATCTGAGATTTTTCTAGAATGAAATATGTAAGGACCACTGTTCCAGGACACACACAATTAATGAAAAACAAAGAAGCTGAATTCAGAACACAAAATACCTGCACTCACATTTCAAGCCACACCTTTCTCACCAAATGCAATGAATTTTTTGCTAAGTTTGGTACTTTTCTTAAAGAACCAATTCAAGAACTCAGTTACGGCAGCCATGAAAATCTCAAGTGCAATCTGACAGAAATTCCAAAAGCTGAGCTTTCTGACTTTCATGCATAAGATGTGAATACTTTTTTAAGATAAAAATGCCTAAAAACGCATTTTAGGCCCAAGAAGATGAAAAACATTTCAAAAGCAAAGCAGACACCAACTCCTGTATTTTGAGATTGTAATTTCATGATTTCAAATCCTTTCTAACAAGTCTTTTGATTAAACTTGGAGCTGTCAATGCTGTACCTCCTACTTCTTGGCAAAGATGACCAATGTCTATCTGAAGAGCACTACTAGGCAAGCAATAACAGGAAAAAACAAATTCTTCCTGGACTTCTGAGCTTCTTCAGGCAAACAGGAAGACTCTTCATGACAGTGATACAGAAAACTCAAAAATCATAAGCCTCAGAAAAACAGGTCTATTCAGTACAGAGTAACGGTTCATCTAAATGAACGTTCTCTAGAAACATTTTTTCTTTCTTCGTGGGTACAAATGCAATAATGACCTGCAAAGAAAACTGGTTTATTTCTGGAATTATTTATGTTCTATCAAATAAAATGGCTAGCAAAAAATTTATGAAAACTTACTTGATCCTTTGAACGGGACAGACAGTTTTTGATTACTTCAGCTTCCAGCATTGTCCGTTTATGAATTTCTATATGCTCATAATACTTAGAGAGCCTAGTCTGACCTTGTTTGTTCACCATAAGAAAAAATTTTATCATTTCTTTTTTTGTTGACCTCAGCAGTAAGTTTGAGTTCTTGATGCAGGAATTTTTAAGGGTATTTCTGTGAGGAGAAGGGGGAAAAAAAGATAAATAGAACACATAGGAGTTAAAAAAAAGAAAGACTTCCCAGAAGACAGCCAGCCCAGATTTGCACTGATTAAGTTTTTTACCAAAACACAGAACATAAGAAGAAAAGTCTAATCCTTTGCATACACTCCATGAGTAGAACGCCATTTTTTCCCATACAACTACAAACCATCCTGACATCCGATTGAAGAGAGAAGTGACAAATAGAAATGCATAGGCCATGACACACGGCCACTTCTCTAAAGCAGAATGAAAGCATGCAAGCCTCCTAAATATCTTGGTCTCAGCAGTATCAGCACACATCTTGACCTGGAGCAGAAGCTGCTGAAATCTATTTTACATACTGAAGGGAAAGGCAGGTTCTGCACTTAATGAAAACTAAGTGTGAGTCTTTGAAGGATTTCTAGGAGAAATCTGTTCGTGTTAATCACTCAAAATAACTTAATCTAAATAAGTATTAATCCATGCCATGCCATTGAAATAGAGATGGGGGTATAGATATGCCAAATGCAAGGTACAATGGAAAAGACTATCAGAAAGAGCACAGAATGTGCTTACTAATAAAAAAAAAAAAAGTTTTGAAAAGCATGCAAAAAAGGCAAGCTGCATAACGTGTTTTGTTTTTTTTGAAATGAAGTTCTTGGCTACTTTCTTTAATGCCAGAAAACAGTCACTGTAACGACCTGACTCTGTTTGGATCACAGCTCTATTAGCCCTTGAGCTCTTTGAGGGTTACATACTGGCAAAACAGCAACTACTGCAAAAGTTATTTCCTTATTCCAGTTTTGAAGACTTGCTCCTTGCCTGGTGCTTTACCAAGTTATAATGCAAATATTCTCTCTTAAGATCTCAGAGCTCCTGTGAGAAAGTACAAACAATATATATATATCAGGAATCCACAGAACAATACAGCGCTGCTCCTTCTGTGAAAATGGTATAGAGAATCTTAGTGTAGAAAAGCAAAAGAAAAAAAAATACAAAAACCAAAATTGATCTCTGAGTCAGCAGCAGCTTCACATATATTTAAGTATATGGTCTTTTTCTCTAACAAGGCAAGGCACATAGTTGCTGTGTCGTATTTTTAGAAACTTTAACAAACTGGCTATATAGTATCTATGGGTGATACCATCTAAATCTTACATTACAGAGATAGAAAAAATCCCAATATATTGCGCTGCCACTAATTATTGCTCACTTCTGATTAATATTGGCCACTTTTAGTTACTTTCTGAAAGAAAATCCACTTCTGTTATCATCACTAGTATCTGAAGAAAGCAATCCCACTTTTCACAGCATACTGTGGTTTACTCCCTAAAAAAGAAGTATAGATTTCTACACTAAATGCATCTACACGAATTAGACCTGATAACGAGAATTTGTTTCTTAACTAAGTGAAGATAGATAACTTACCCGTAGTGTTATTTACAGCCTCAGAAGCATTGCGAGTAAGGAAAATTAAACCATATGAAATGCTAAAATTGTAACTGTGAGAGCTAAAGAACTAAAAAAATACTTTTTTTTGCCAGATATGTATCATTGTCAGTATAAGTGATTAGAAGATGTTGTAGGGGCACTTATCATCCTTGAGAAACTATCACATGATTTAAATTGTTTTAAAACTAGATACAGGGAGAAAAAATATACCAAATCCACAAAAATTGGACAACAATAAAAGGAAAAATCCTGCAACAGATAAGCAGGTTCATACAGACCTACTTCAGAAAAGCAGCCTGGGAGGAGCTACGTTGCTTTAAAGAAACCTTCACCAAAAAAATAGAATTCTTTGACTGGATTATTTTCTGTCAGCCATGCTGCCTTGGACAAAAATATAGCCTTAACTGTGAGTTAGCATCAGAGGTGAAGACTTTAATCATCATCTTCCCTTTACTGTCCCCTACACGCAACTCTTCAAAGCAGCTAACACATTTGAAATGGATGAGTAGGACTACATTTTCTCCCTCCGATGAAGGAAAATACCAGCAGATGCATCAGCTAGCAAGGAGAGCTCTTCCTTTGCACTATCCTACACCCGCAAGAAAGCTTTTATCCCTGTTATTCTGTAAATTCCTCTTTGATCTGCTCTTGTGTGTAGGACACCTACAGGGAGCAGGACTTCAGAACCAATACAGATGACAAGAGAGCCTGCTTGCAACGTGGGCACTCTGTTTTCTCACCTCCCAGACAGAGTGAAGTCTCTTTATGTCAAGAACAGAAGTGCCCTCTTGTTGATTCCCTCAGACAGAAGAGCCAGGAATGTCAGTAAACGCTGCTGCGTTGCATGCTGCTTGTCCACCGGGCTCTGCGCTCTTCACTGAGTGGAAGTGGTTCTCTGAGAAAGAACAAATGAAGCAACTGAGACAAAGAAGGCCCAGATGGAAACGTATTAAGGAGTCTTCACAGCCAGATGGCAGCTCAGGCTGACATTTATGATGAAATGAGAAAGCAACACTTACATAATCTTGTCTGCATTTCATGTATGGCTCTGCTTTTCCTATTTTTTATTGCTGCTTGAAGTTACAGAGGTACAGCAAGAAGAGATACCCTAATACTTTGAGGAACAAAGAAAGAAAGGTACAAGAGTGAGATGAATTAGTCCTCTCCTTGAAGAGAG
The DNA here is from genome assembly GCA_013396635.1 of Penelope pileata. Classification (NCBI taxonomy): domain Eukaryota; kingdom Metazoa; phylum Chordata; class Aves; order Galliformes; family Cracidae; genus Penelope; species Penelope pileata. Next base: position 1,096,518 of record WBMW01000582.1, read on the forward strand.
CTGGTGTATTCTGAGTTACCATTAAGGAACATGTAACAGAAAAAACTTACAAATTGATACATCTGGATCCCATTGCAGGATGACCCCTAATCCTAATTATTCCCTTGTTAATTTAATCTTTCTACATGGTTAATCCCTTTCTGGTGTTACAGCTTCTGTATATCTGTGTATTCTTTCACATGGCCTGGACTGTTTTATCTACCAAGATACTTTAAACTCAAATTACTTTTTAAGTGCTCACAAATGCTCTTATCCAGAATCATCACAAAAATATGAATTATGCTGTAACCGAGGCAGAACCACAGTAGCACTCAAATGTGTCACCTGTAATTTATGGGACAGACATCACTCACGGTACTAGAGCAGGTGACTAACATCTGCAGGGGAGAGGCCGCAGTATCACTACTCATTTCTCTTAAGCCTCAAACATAGCTTCCAACATTTTTCTCACACAAATGGCAGTGAAGGCACACAGCTTTGTGCAGAAATACTGGAATAAGTTTTCTATCTGATTTACATGTGGAAATAATATATATATATTACAAAAAGCATGCAAGTATAACTCTGGAATCTGGCTTTGAGAATAACTCCTGTGTTAAAATTATCTTTAGTTAGTTTTATTTCCTTTAAGAATAGTTGTGAAAGAAAATCACCTGTGTAAAAACCAAAAACCAAATATATATTGACATAAAAAAAAGGGAATTACTGAATTTTGTTTCTACCAAACTTCATTTCTTAGCTTTCAGATACAGAAAACATGCTAAAACATTTTGCACATTTACGATATAACAAGATCTGTGAAGTATACTTTTAAAAAAAAAAAGCACACCCGTGCATGATTCTCCGTGGTGGAGAATCACTCAAATCTCCCATTCCTCCATCGAGTTCTATGTATTTCAGGAACTACTTCTTATGATCAATGAGTACTCTACTTACAAAGGCAGTTCTGTTTCTTCCAATACAACTCCTACGTGCTTTTCTGTGCGTTCTCACGCGCATGCCTGCATGTGTGCATGCATATACACGCAAACCCAACATGAATTACTGTGCCTTTCCGCATACAGAATCAAATGGTTCAAGAGAACTGGTGGCAAGATGCAAGCCTTTCATACCACTGCCATTATTTTGCTCATTTTAGTAATGAAAAGATGTTGCTATCTGAAGGCTGTTTGTCAGAAATGAATAGGCAGCCTCATTCCAGGTCAGTGGACAACTATCTGCATCACAAATGGGCTTAGGAACAGAAGACTGGAGGGGACTATCCAGGTCCTGATGGCTTGTGAAGCCCAGCTCTCCCAGTCATAGTCAACCATGCATCTGCAATTTTTTTCAGAATAGCCTACACTGCTTCTCACATACCCAATCTACAAAGAACCAGTGACACAGTCACATAATGAAGACTCCCTATAAAAAAAAACAAAACAAACAAAAACACTCAAAAATTTACGTGTGTGATTTACATGTCTGTTGTTACACTGTGTTAGATCTCACCCTTGTTGAAGTATCTCTCACAGATAGAGATCTATGAGAAAACTGGTATCATGACTGGCGTGTGTGATCACTGCGGTGGGCTGATGGAGTATGTCATTTTTGGTGACCCACAACACGGTGGCTTTAACTTGTTCTAAGCCAGTAGACAAGCTGAAGACTAACAACTGTGGCTTACAAAGAGAGATGCTTCTGGATTTTGCAGCTCCTAAGCAGGCTCATCCTCCTCACTTGTCTGTATAGGTAATTCCAGCCTTGTACTTCAAAGCAAACTCAAGTCTTCCCGGTTTACTTCAGAACACCAAAATGGAAGCTGTGAAGGAACTGCTCTCAGGATGTGCCAGCTCTGTAGGCAGTGTAACCTCGTGAGGCACCTCAGTGCAGGCTGTCCCTGTTGGTGAGTCACACCCCTAAACGCACCCTTTTGGATACTGTTGAGACCTCAGAGAGAGGCAAAGCCTGCCATACCTGTTCTGTGGATAAAAAGGAGGTCTTACATCTCCAGTGTGGCCAGCCCAGCAGATCTCACATGCAGTAATACAAAGCACATTTTGAACAATTTTAATTACTCTTCCAGTAACTGCAAGCACTTAACATTAACTTATTTCGTCCAAGATTTCACCAATATCCATACATACACTGAGAGATAGATTATAACAACAACAACAAAACCCACCAAAAAAACGGCCTCAGGTAGTAGAGTTCTCATTCAAATTAGATTTCTGTCTGTCAAGTTAAAACCACTCTAGTCAGTGTCCACAGGTCTAGAAGTTTTAGTTATTGTGCTATAACAAAGTTATATGAAGTTCAACATCTGTTTAGGGCTCTAAGTTGAAACACAAGTTAGAGATTAAATCCAGCCAACAAGAAATGCATGAGTGTATTACTACAGATTTGCTTTGACAAGAATTAAAATAAACAGTGGTTATAACTGTAAGCCAATAACTCACTGCATTGTCTAGCTCTATAAACAAGTTGGTTTTCTGGATGCAGAGGTTTTAATAGCATTTTAACTGTACTAAATGTAGAACAAAATAGGTTAAACTGGAATTAAAGCATTAATGAGCATTAAAGAAGCGGCCAAGTGATAGAGGTGCAAACAGAGGACAGCAGGTGGACAAATATTTTTGAGGCATCCATTAGTCTACTCAACTTCCTGGCTATGAATTCATTGTGAAAAAGCATGCAGCAAATGAAGGCAGTTCATACAGTCCAAACCCTTGTTCTGTTTGTGTTCTGAGCATGGACAGGGCTTCAGTGAAAGTCACGCGTGGTATCATGAGTACCTATCAGTAATCGTTTCTGTGTGGCAGATCTGGCTGTTCAGATCGCTGTTCACCTCAATGTGGAACAACTCTGTCTGTGTGGCTTTAAAATAAATCACCCTGTTTAACTTTGGGATCCGGAGTTTTAAAAAAAGCAGCGTTACTAATGCAGGGAAGCCAGGGAGGAAGGAAGAGCAAAAAAGTCTTCCTTTGGCTGTGTGGTTGTCAGAACAGCGCCTGAATATAGCAACGGAGTTACACTGTAGCAACGCCCGTATCTTCAGCAGAGGAGCCTCTCCCAGGGCCGGGGCTGAACAAAGGGCTGACGGGGTTGTGAGCTAACTTGCAATTTTGGGTAATGATTCGACACTGCCAGCGGACAATGAAGAAATGTGCTGAGGTGGAAGAGCTGGACTTACACATGCTCATCTGTGTGGAAAAGGGAAGGCTGAGGAAGTGTCAGGAGGAAATGACTTAATGGGGAGTCAGACAGGAGGTGATGGGACAGCCCGCACCTGAGGGGAGGTCGGCGGAGCGGCAACGCCACGAGCGGGCTGTACGCCCCGGGAACCAATGCCACCACAGCGCTGCCGCGAGCGAGCCCGTAAGGGTGCTGCCCAGCTTCCTGCCGAATGGCACCGCGCGCGCGCATTCTGCAGAAGCAAAACCAAATCCCGATCGTACGGAGAAGCGGCGGCCTAAAGACCCCTTCCAACATTTCCGGGCAGGTTCCGGGCAGCGCCCGCGCTGATCGCACCACGTCCACGGCCGCGCGGAGGCCGCGAGCGGAGCGCTGCCCCCACCGCGGACACCCCCGGAGCGGCACCACGGGGCCGCCGCGGTGCCCCCTCCGCGCAGCGCCGCTTTCCAACGGCGGGCACCGAGCGTTCCCTCCTCCCCCCGAGGAGGGAAAACGTTACACAGATCGCTTCAATGTCACCCTAAAGATGACCTCCGTTACGATAACACAAAGATCGGGCACCTCCAGAGACACACCGTATATTTGGGCAATCTGTTCCAGAACTGCCCACTTGTGAGACAAACGCAGCGCACCCCACCTGCCCAGAGCCCTGCCCGCCCCTCCCCAGAGCGACCCGAGGGCGCCCCCGCCTTCCACCCCCCGCGGCGGCGGGAGAA
>WBMW01000582.1:1107808-1128504 GCA_013396635.1 Penelope pileata
TGTCACTTGCTGTAAAATCCCCTTCATTCCCCTACCTTGATTTGTATTCCCCCACAGCATGGTCACTCTTTAACTATTACCAAATTTGAAGTGGTTGATTGTATGAGGCTGTTATTTAAAAAAAATAATAATAGTAAATTAGTTTCACTAGTGGCCAGTGTAATATGCTAGAGAATGCTTGGTTCTAGTATTTAACTCAGAGCTGTGTTTTTTCTCTGTAAAACGATTTTTCTCTCAAAATTAAGTCTTCCCACAGTCTTTTTGCTGGGTTACCCCCAGACAGCATCAGTGCGTTTGCTTATATTTCATACAGCACTATGAAAAAGTAAAGAATAAGTGCTAGTAAGTCAGGGTGGGTTTGACTCCTTAAAACACTTGGCATTTCGAGAGTTACTGTACTGAAATCGCTTGCTTGCTTGCTTTAAGGATAAGAGTGATTTATTTGTTTGGGTTTTTGGTACGTGTGTTTTGTTTTGTGAGCTCCAATAAATGAAGTTGTAGTGACCAAACCCTCAGTGCAGGAACAGGCCCAACTTTTGGAAGTATTCAAGGAGAAGATGTGAACATGTTTGCAGGTTTTGTAAGCTCCATTCTGTTTCATAGCTGTAGCAAGCTTGGCACAGTTGCGTTGGCAGGAGGCAGGGCTGCTGGCTGGTACCTCTCTGGTAAGTGGTGTAAGTCAGTGAGCGCTGGCACAGCTCTGTGCCGTGAGGCTCAATTAACATTTTTGAGGTGCAAAATACCCATTCCTCCTCTACTCTCTGTGGTGCCCCCTATAAAATGCGTTGCACTATACTTCATTTGTACTATTTAGAAGCACTTTAACTTCATAACTTTTTTTCCATGAGCTCGATTATAAGTGGATTTATTGCTGTCAGCGTTGCCATTGACTTAATGGTGCAAAGCTCTTCAAGCTCTGTGATATTGTATTCTTTTGTGTATGCATAGATGGTTTCTCATATTCTAACACCTCAGTAGTTTTATTTATTTTTTTTTCCATCTGTTCCCTGGGAATGTGCTACTGAGCTGCAGTTGATGAACATCAGCATGAGCGTTCATCGCTAGAATGAGTTAGTGTAGCTCACTGTGTTTGATCTGCTGCAGATTATTCTTTCCAGTTCTGCATATGTAAATAAAAAGCAGATATTCCTGGTTTTGGAAAAGGAAGTGTACATTCTTGAGGATATTGGCCCCATTAGCATTTCTCCATCCCTTTCCCCTCTCCAGTGACTGTAAGCACCTGCAGCACTATGGAGCGTACCGCTGCTTTGATCTCGGTGCTCCTGTGCCACAACTATGAGTTAGAGAGAGAGCTTAATCTTAGTTCTGTTTGGTGTTAGGTGTCTAATGAGGCTCTAAATGTGGCAGTTAATTACTAGCAGCATAAGTTTGCAATGTAACTTCATTTTAATCACCCACCAGTATAAGGATGTTGACAGTACAGATATTTTTAATCTCATCAAATATTCTGTTTTGGTGTTACCATCAGTGTGTAATTAGTCTTACTGGTTGTGGTGGTAACTTTAGTGAAAAGAAAACATTATTGCTAGCTCAGATGTATTCCAAAAATTGCCCAGCAGTTCAAATGAATTTGCAGGAGTCTTTTTGGATAGAAATGGTCAGAGGTGTGTAACTATTTTTTTTTCTTAAAGCCTTTCTTTAAGGCTTACGCGTTTGGGCGAAATGTAGGAAATACAGATGACAGTGACAGAATGAGAAACTGCATCGTAGCATGATGTTTAGTTGAAACAGTCAGAGTTGTTTTCCTTAAGGACCTCTGAATTTTCTACTAAAAGAAATTCAGAAATACCCTGAATAACCTGTGAGTTTACAAATGGGAGTTGTAAATAGAAATTGGGAAGTGATTCCTGTCTTGTGATCTGTGCACAACTGGCGAGGTCAACACTGCAGTATAATGTCCCATTCTTTTGTAGTAATTTTGAACAGAATGCTGAAAACTTCACAAAAACTTTGACTGGAAATAACGTGTCAGAATGATCCATTTAGAATTCAGTCTCGTTGGTTAATCAAAAAGAAGTCTGAAAGATGACCTAGTTAAGTATTTTCCTGGGGGTTAGAAGTATTCGGATGCTTTTTACTTTTAGAGTATAGAAAACTGCCTCATTTAAGGGATGTGACACAGACAGGCACTCAACCTTAAATAAAAAATAGCAATAAAAAAATCTGCCTCATTGAGGGGGTGTCTGTAGTGTGACAGATGTGTTAAGGTAACTGCCTTTTTCTTGCTTTATTTTTAAATGATCAGAAAACAAGTCGAAAATGTATTGAAATATTTTTTTTTTTTTAGTGAGGAATTAGGAATCCTTTCTATGTGTAGTCACAGAAGTATAAGTTAATTCAAAAAATAAGCTATGTATTAGTAAGCTATGTATTAGCTTATTCAAAAATAAGCTGTACATTAATCTATGAACTAGTGCTATTAGTTTTGTTGGAAAAAATACGAAAATCTAAGTCAGCATACTTAAATGAGGAACTGGACCCTTGGGGTAAGGTACCAATAGAACTACGGGATTTCTTTCTGTTTCTAAATAAAAATGCTGTTGTCAAATATTTGATTCAGTGCAAATGCAACTGAATGAAATATGGTGTAAGTGCTGAGCTGCTTTACAGAATCATAGAACCTTTAATTGATCTCATTTTTACATTGATTTTACTTGCATCAGTGTTGGTATGAGAACACTCTTTCTCTGTGCCCCAACTCCAATTTTTCTGTTAGAAAAGCCTGAGGACTTACTGTCCTCTTGGAAGACAGTTTATAAATGTATTTTTGATTAACTGCACAGCTTTTATGTGAAATCTTGCATAGTTGCAGTGTTAAATGGCTGTCTTAAGTGGAAAGGAAGTCAGTACTGTGTGTGCTCTAATAGGTGAGGTGTTCTCAACATGGCTGGTTTCTGCTAAGAAAGGCAGTAACCTTCCTAGTTATTAACAAAAATAGAAACATGAAGTACTGATAGCCTGCGTTGGGGCACAATAGCGTAACAGTTTGTTGAGGGAGTTGCTGGAGGGCTGTTGAATATGCCTCCCAATGGCTGAGAGCCAATTTTGAAAAACTAAAACTTAAGAAAAATTAAGGCTACAAGAACTCTTGCAGTTTGCATCTTCAGACTTTCTTGAAGTTCTCTTGCAGTTGCTTGGGTTACTTTGTGCTTTAGTTTGTATTTGGCCATCTGTAATTGTTGTAACTTAACAGTGCGTTGCAGTGTAAGTTGTGAACTTGGCTTTAGCACCTTTCTATCTTGTTTCAGTAGTTCAGAGAAGATGTGAGCATATTAAACGGATTTGAATTTGATTATTGTGGTATGGGTGTGTGTGTATTATATAACATACACGCATACCTAAGGACGAGTGTTGAAGGCTGGGCAGAAAAATACTTGTAAGGGACTGATGTTCAGTGAAAAAATTGTTAGGGATTGTTTTCGTGTTACGTAGGACATTTTGTGAATCAACTGACATCTTCGATGCTTAGTGCCTTCAAAATACTTGCTGTACTGTGATGCCATAGCTTTTGTTAATGTCCAAAGCCTTTCTTCTAACTTTGATTTCCTGTTGCGAACATCATGGCAAAGACCTCCTAGTTAGTCTGTAAAAGTCCCACCAGCACTAGTGTTCTTATTTTTTGGATAAGCTGATGTAAAATGAATTTAAGTTATGAAAATAGACATAGGGTTTATTTTGCATGACTTGCTCTTGAGGAAGTGCGTACTAGAGGAAGAATGCTTATGTATTCAGGCAGTTCTAATTGTAAAGAGAGATTATTTCATGTGTATATGGTTGGCATTTGTTTGCTGAGCTTTCTTAAATCCTATTTAGAAACCTGACTGAACAGAAACTCCCAAGGCTCTGCAGCAAACATGTTTCATAGATTATTATACTTCGTAAAATAATGCAGTCACGTGTGATACTCAGACTCTTCATGGAGTAGTAAGTGTTTGTGAGTAGTAAGAAATGTTATTACTGCTTATGTTTTTGTTAGCTATTGGATTGTCTGAGTGATGGCATTTGAGTTGATGTTTGAATGCAAAGGTGGTAATTCTCGGTAAAACGAGATTGCTGTTGTTGAAGATAGAGTGACTTCGAGGTGAAAAATGGAAGAGTTTTTTAAGGTGAAAATGTGTTGTCTAGTTAGATAACACAGTGCCTCCAGGCATTCCTGTTAACTGTCAATTGATTAAAGGAAGAATTAAGACTGTTAACACCTGCTGGCTAAAAATTGCTGGATCCTGGGTCTGCCTGGATTGTTGATGTTCTTGATGATTTGTATGTCAGGTACAAAGCAAAGTGCAGATTTGCTGGTGGAGGAGTTGTGCTGTTAAAATGCCTGCCAAAACTATCAGGTGTGTGGGGAGAAGGAGAGCTGCTGTGCGGGGACGCGTATGCTGACACTGTGGCCTGGAACATTTGAGTAGTGTTGTTACAGCACGTTGGCGATAACAACCGGATTGGCTTCACTTCTCCTGAAATTGATTTAATCATTTGGTCCTTGTGCATTACATTACTCTTCTGCATGGTGCTGCTGCTATGTAGAGTTGGTGTGATTTGCTTACCTGTTCTCTTCCTACCAATGATCTCTCACCCTTGCAGTGCATCTAGGTGCACGCGTTGCCTGCTTTTCTATTGCGTCCTTCTCTGGGCTACCAGCCATTCAGGTGAATGGATCACTTTTGCTGAGAAATGTGTAATGTTAATAGGGTGAGGTGAGATGCAATATTTTTCTGTGAGGATGATTGGTGTTTTAAAAGATCCTGGGCATGAACTTACTTTTCTAGGACTAAGAGCAGTAAAAAGTCTTTTTTAAACTAAACTGTGCTTTTTTGTTTGTTTTAAATGAAAATATTAGAAATCTACTGTCACATGAAGAACAATTCAGTTTAAGAAGGGTCAATTAATGGTCGACGTTTAAGGCATTTACGTGTGTGGTTCAGGAAACTTTCATTTGGCTTGTGCTTCTTAACAGTATACATTTTAGTCTTTGAGGAGAACGCCGTGTGTGACAGAGTTTGGATCTGTGGTTTTAGGGGCTTCTTGTTGTTTTTTGGGCTTGTAGTCTCAGTCAACTTTTTTTTCTCCTGCTGCTAACTTCTGGATTGAAAACTGTGAGCAATTGCTTCACTTATTCTCCAGACCACGAGGTTTAGAGGGTGTTACTCAGCTTGCAGTTGAGTAAATTCCCTTCTATCTGTCAATTGTCATTAACCTGCCAGGTTCCTCCTTAGGAAGGGTGTCATTTTTCTAATGGTTAGTAGGAGTTGCTGTTGAAAAGCAACCAGGAGATACCAGCTGAAAAGCAGGAAATGAACATCAGCTCAAATGGAAAAGATGTGTGAGAAAGGGAGCCGTCAGGAGCCGTTTCTGTACTGTTACTGTTCGCAGTGCAGTAGTTACTGACCTGATATTTAACTCATTGATCAGATTCCTCAGAAAGTTTTCTTTATTTGTAAATGTTTTCAAATGTATGCTAATATTATCTAGTTGTTGACTTTTTTTTGTTTTTGTTTTTTTGTGTTTTTTTTGTCTCGGCTTTAACCTGGACTTAACTTTATGAAGTAAAGGTTTTCTGTTGACATATGTTTCTAATTTTTAAGTCTTCCGATTGTTTTTTTTATTCTATCAGATCTTTAAAATGCTCCACCACTGAAATGCACGTAGACCTGATGTGAAGAGTGGCACCTGTCCTACTGCACAGCTTTTTAGAGAGAGAACCTTACTTGAGACTAACTTGCAAAATAAAGCCTGATATTTAAAAAAGTAATAAAAAAAATTAGGCAGGGTCTTTTTTCCCACCAAAGTCCAGTTTAAGGATTACTTATAATTAAAATACAAAGATGGGATCATCAGATCTCTACAGATATACTGAAACGCTTAATGCTCAGAGCTTTTACAGCTGTGATGGTTTAGGCGCTCTGAGTGCAATAGTATTTTGAACTACATTTGCTGTGAATTGAGGAGGAAGGCTGGTCTCATCTTCAGTTTGCTTTTTGTGAATGGGAACTAGAACATCATGCATCTGTGTCCACTCCTAAATTACTGTTACGAGTCAAATCTTCCACCTCTCCAGTATGTTGCAGTTTTCTTAAACTGTTCTGCTTCATCTTCAGCATAACAAACATCTGAAAATCCAGATGAGATTTTTTGTGTGATGACAATCTTGTGATTAAAACAAAATACATTTTTTAAAAATCTTACCATTGTTGTGAGTCCTGTTACACGCCCTAGTAGGGTGATCACACATGTAAGGGTGCACTGGTATGTACATTCAAGCTGCTTCAGTGTATTAATTTCTTTCAAAAATCCTCCAGGCCTTTCCTTCCTTCCTTCTACAAGTCTGAATGGACTTCAGAGGGGGAGGGGAAAAAAAAGAAAAAAAAGAAAAAGAAAAAAGGCAATTTTTTCATTGCAGCTGGCGTTGCTTTACATACAGTTGAATTTTTTTCAAAGCACTCTTCTAGAGAGTTATCAATGTTTACGACAGGAGTAGGAAGTGTGCCTGTTTACTGAGCGTGTCCCTGTATTGGCAAAGCCATTAGAATTTGGTTGCCTGAATTGTACAGCAGAGTGTTAGTGTTCCAACAGCATAAGATAAGTTCTTTAATCAATCTTACGTGCTGTGCCATTTGATTCAAATTTCGTGCCTTTTTCTCCTTGATAGGTCTTACTAGGTTTGAGTTCTTGGTTGAATAATGTATGACAGGATTTATTAGTACAGTAAGGCTGTGAAATCCTATGTGTATGCTATTAAATAACCTTTAGGTTGCCTATGTAATTCTAGCTGCCCAAAACTTCCCTCTTTTGTCCTCAGTGGCTTAGAGAAATATAAACATCTTTCTCAATCAAGGTGAAGATTCTCTTTAAGTCAGGCTTTTCTGTGTGATTGCAGCATACAATGCAGGTTTAATATGAATGCTGCTGTTATGGGTAATGCTGTATGAAATGCAGAGCAGTCATTCTTAAACGTTTTAGGACTGTGCAAGTTTGTTTGTTTGTTTGTTTTTTTAAAAAAAAAGACAGAAACAATTTCATTTTATTCCCAGAAAATATTTCTTCATATTCTTCATTGATCAACTTCTGTGTGAAATGCTGATTTTTGAATAAGTAAAAAGTTATGTGGAAGTTCTCTGGCAAACTACTTGAAATTGTTACACTTTGATCTAGCAATGGAAGGGATGTGGAGTACGTGAGGGGTATGGAGTATCAGTGTGATCAGTGATTTTAGTCGTACAGCTAAGGAAGGTTTCGGTGTTCTCTTTTGAGATCTTTGAATTCAGAGTTTGGGTGAAAGACTATTGGCGGTTTTGCATGTGGTCAGATTTCTTATTAAAAAGAACCCCTTCCAACTACAAAATCTGGTACATGTTTGTCTGAAATTGAAGTAATGCTAAGTTGACCAAGTCTGGAATATTAGATGTGAGAATTTTAATTTGTCTCTTTCCATATCTGCATCCTGTGGTTCCTTAGCCACAGCCAATTCTTTTTCATGGGATTGATACTATTCAAGTAGTTGCTCGGTAATTCTTTTTATCCTTGTATTCTGCCTTGCCTTGTCCTAGTCTTTATTTCATGCATCCTTGCACAAGCACAAAGTATCTGCTGCTCTGTTTCTCAGTGCTCTGTGAATTCACTTTCGTAATAAAACTCAGCAAAATCGTGTGGTGGTACTCCTATTTACAGCCAAGAGCCAAGGTGTAGGGGGAACCCCGAGTTAGTGGCGCTGATTTTTGTAGAAAAATAGTGGATATCAGAGATAAGAGAAACAGTGTAAGTATGAAAATGGGCATCTGGTAAAAGAGGAAGAATCTACCCTGAAAAAGAGGCTTCTGAACTTTATAATTAAAGAATTTGAAGCACAGTCCTATCAGAGCAGGGAGAGAAGGATCTAACAATCTCATACATAACTAAATTCAGCTGGATTTTTTAAAAGCTGTAGGAAACTGTATTTTTGTGTACAGAACTATTTCATACATATTATGTAAAATAATGTTTCCTCCCCCTTAAGATATGGTCTTGCTAATATACTTTTTAGAATACACTTTGACTGAATCTCTAAGTCAAGAGAGGGAAGGCTTGTCGTCTGAGTTTCCTGATCTCTCTACTCTTGTTTGCAGCTTCTGTCAGCTGGACACACCAGTTCTGATTTTGTGGTAGATTTAGACTGATCTCAGAGTGTGCTGTTATTCGGTATCCTGTTTGCATCCCTTGTGCCAGCCTTAAGTGCTCCCATGGCTGTACAGAGTAGGTCAGGAAACTGATGTAATTCAGAACTGAGTGAAAAATAAATAGAAAGATTTCCTCATTAGACTTAATATATGGCAGCCAAAGCAGCCTTGGCAGCACAGCAGAGGGAACAGAAATAGGAGGAGGTGGATTTGTAAGCCTAGGGGCTTACCAGTTGGTTAAAGACAATGTAAAGAATTGTCTTGTCATGGGGAGGGAGGGAAGGTGAGCAGTAATTTCTTTTGTGCCATTTTGTTTGCTGGTTTTGGTGCTAGTCAGTCATTAACTACTAGAGTAGTCATAAATCATATCAAATCTAACTCTGCTGAGAATCCTTTCAAACGTAAGGAATACCTGGGGGTTGACAAAGCTGTATTCTGTGTAGAGCATTTCCTCAGTGTTTGTTCTTCTGTATGGATCTGAAGTCAGTACAACAACTGAGGGAGACATCTGTTTACTTCATCTTTTTTTTTTTATTGAACCTTAGATTTACTCCTTCTCTAAGAAATCACTGTTGGGAAATCATATGTTAATTCTTGGGGCTTAATGTCATGCAAAATGTCAGCTGATGGCTTTGACAACCCTCACTGCTCAATGCAAGACTTGGAGAAACAAGTTAATTAGCCAAACTTACACAGCAAGTCTGTGTGAGTGAATCTTGTTCTTGGCTTTGTATTGAGAGTCCTGGTGTCTAACAGTGTTTTAAAGTCTAAATTAATTTCCTGTGTTTCTAGATATCTAACTCCTAACTTTTGCATACATAACTTGAGTTAGGTTTTAGCAATGTGGCAGTTACAACAGAGAGAGGAGGAACAAAAAAAGAGAGAGAAAATTCCCTACAGCCAGATGTATGTATGCCAAAAGATGTCTGCTTGTACTGACAGAAATGACAGACTGACTAAAAAATGTATTCTTTTGTAGCAGCCTTTCTGTTTGACCTTTTAGATCCTGTGAAGGTTGATAAAAATACCGTTATGTATCAAGGATTTATTTGTATTATTGTTGAAAGCTTTTTTAAAGGTGATTTTTATCTAATAAGTGTGAAGTGTAATGAGGCTTTTCATTCAGAAAACAACAATAAAAGAATAGAAGGACGAAGATGTGCAGTTATTAAAATGATTCCTGTTTGTACTTCTTCTACAGTTACTATACTTTATCTGTATTTCAATGCAAAACAATCAACAAAAACCACTTAGAAACCAAAACCAACAAATGGTCTCTTAGGTAGAAATATTTTTGTTATTAACGATTGACTAAAGTGGCTCATGCAGAACAATTTTCACTTCTGTTTTATTTTTCATTTTCAGATTTTGTTGCTTTGTTTTGGGAACAGAATGAAATAAAATTGGTTCTCTTTTTTTTGTGTGTGTTTTCAGGCTCGGATAGCGTTTTTACAAGGGGAAAGAAAGGGTCAAGAAAACTTGAAGAAAGATTTAGTGAGAAGAATAAAAATGTTAGAATATGCATTAAAACAAGAAAGGTAGGTATATGTATTTGTTAAACTTTTATCTGACCTGGAAGAGTTTACAGACTAGGAGGGCTTCCTCCACTTTGTGTCATCTATTTTTACTAGATGATTCTAGTTACTTTTTGTACGCTGTCTTTATGGTTGGTTGTCTTTATGTTGTGCAAACTGTCTTGAGTTTTTGGTAACAATTACTGAAAAATATTCTTTAAACTTAATTAACTAGTAATGTTTCTGTCTAATTTTTTTTTCTGATGAACTTTCCTGGCTGCTGTAATATGAAGTTTTGCATTTTTCAAATTATTTGGTCTCATGTCTTAAACACAAAGTTCAAATTGAATAGATTCTCTTTTCTGAGTTAAAGAATAAGTATTGTTATTTCATGTGGTAAATGCTAGCATTTCTTGTCTCAGTAGGTGTATTTTCCGTTGAATTAATGTGAAGTTTTAAAAATTAAATACTCCTTTCAGTCCATGCAGGCTCATGTCCTTCAGAACTGCATCCTGACCTGTTGGCTAGCTGTTTCAGTTGGCCAAAATGAGCTTTATTTTGCAAAAGCACTAGGGAGACAATCTTGTTGTGTGCCCATGCTTTCAGTAGCGGACTCAGTTCTTACATTGCATTTTATCTTGTTCTCAAAAAGTAGCAAAATCCAACAGGGTAAATTTCTTAGGGATCTGGCAAAAGAATAGTCAGCCTTTGTTTTGATTTGCAGGGAACATTCCTGCCAATGCAAACTAAAAAATGCCCAGGTGAGGCATTTTTACTATGACAGTTTTCGTTGTCCGAGACTGTTGGAATAAAGTTCACATTACAAATTAGTACTATGAGTAGCTAACCAGTACAGAAATAACTGATTAGTCAGTTTATCAAAAAGTAGTGCTTTGGGAAGGATAGCAGCATATCTGTGTGTGAAACATCCAGTATAATGGTGTACTTCAGAACATGGTGTGTGTTTATATGACAGGTCATACGAGCACATTGTTTGTTTTCTGGTGAGGTGATAGGCAGCAAGGAGCTGCTCATTCACCTCTGTTCTCAGGGTGGAAAATAACTCAAGTTTTCTAATCCTCTCTAGGACTAAGAGTTAATTGCTAGATCGTACAGGTAATGGGCAAATGACTCTGGAGTCAGGGCAGATGAAAACTGGTGTTGGGCAGGTGGTGTTCTTTTCATTTAAAAGAACGTTGAACAGTTGAAGGAAATTTTTTTTTTTTTTTTTAGCAGTGGTAAACTTTGTGTGCTGCACATGGACTCTTTCTTCTAATGCACACCATAAGGCCATGGGGATTGCCTATTTACTAAGATAATGGCTGTTAATTAGAACTGTAGCGTGAAGACATCCTGTAACAAAGCAGAATGTGAAGCCAATTGGTGTTGGTGAAGCCTCGTTGATGCTTTCCCTTGAATTGCAACTACCGTTGAGTTCCTGTGAAATTCCAGAATTCATCTGATAGGAAGAAATTTATAATCGTATGTACAGCAGGAGCAGAACAGAAGCAATGTACAGTTTACTTTAGTTCTTGTGGCTGCTGGATTCAAACCAATGCTGCATACTTTTCAGAAGGAAAATCCTTGCTTTAGTCCCTGCCAGAGCTGTCATGAAGATTGCTAAAAACAGGAACTGAAACTCTGGCTTTGATTGGTGAATGAGTGGGAGGCAAGGAGGAAGCTATTTGTACTTTTTGTTACTAGTGTTCAGTAGTTTGTGGGGATCTAATTGTGGAAGTATGGTGGTTTGTTAGTGTAGCGTCTGGGAATGATACTATGTTAGCTTTTGTTGTTACACTGAATGAAGAGTGATACAAGTTATTTTTCTCCTGCCTTGGTGTTCCGAAGAAGCAAGCCCCAAGCTAAAACAAATTTTGAGAGTTTCTGATCTCAAAAACATTGAGAATAGTTTTCAGTATTACACCTGATTTCCTCCCACACCTTTTCCCTCTTTTTCTATTGTGAACTCCCTGATGCTGTCAAAAAGTTTCAAGCAGAAATGTCAGATTACAGGGAGTCAGAAACAAGCTCGGACCATGATGAATATCTGATGATAAAACTATGCCTATATTTTGACTTTGAGTTCTTTGGATTGGAGCTACCTTATATCCTTTCAGTTGGGTGGTAGAATTCAACAGCTAAATAGCAGCAAGCAGTTAAATCCACTTAGAGGCATTTTTCTTCTCCTAATTTTTTCCCTCATGGAAACCTAGCTTCAGAAGGATAGTCAATATTCAAAAGATCCCTTTTGCAGAATTCAATTACTGTGTGGTGTGGGGATGGGGATTAATGTCACTGACTCACGAACAGCAATGCAGCTTCCTAGTGATGTTTTAAGGTACGTAATAATTTAGTCTTGTTTGCATGGAAAATATGGAGAAACATTTCTTACTGTAAAACTAAAGTTGAGCATCAAATGTGATGTGAAAGACCTAACTGATCTCATTACATGCAGCAATATTTTATTTGTAGTGACTAATTGTAATAATTTTAGATCAAATATCTCATTACATTTTGTGAGGAACAATCAAAGTAAATTTCAAGTTATGCTTTGAAAATGTAGTTGCAGAATGGGACAGCTGCTGTAAAATAGTATTTGCAATAGCTCTGAATTTAAAAAAAAAAAAGAAAAAACAAAAAAAAAACCAACTAGCTTGGATTTTTAACTACAGTGCTTTATTGACGTGCAAATTGAGCATAAACATGTGGTCTGCTGTACTTAATTTCTTAATTATTGACTACTTCTAATTTTTTTTTTTACACCGTACAAACAGTACATATAGTACAGTACAGTTCATATAGATCAATCTGTACACTTTTATCTGAAGAGCCTTGTGGTACACTGCTGTATTACAGTGTGGAACAGAGTTTTGTCTCTGAAGAGAGCACCTGGCGTAGACAGTCTTACTAGTGGATGGGTAAAATACCCTCAAATTCAAGTAACTGAAACTTGTGCTTGTATTTAATTGGCAGCCAGTCAAAGATTTCAGTTACAATGTCATTGCTGTGAAATGCAGGATTTGTTTTGCTGCAAAGGGTCAATACTGCCATCTACTGACAGTTTCTTAATGAGACTGCTCCTAATTGCCTGCAATTTTGGCAGAAACTTCTGTAATTGAGAAGTCTTCTTTACCATCAGTTATGTAAAGCAGCATTTGAAGTGAAACTTTATCTTGCATTTTGAAAAAACTTCCAGCAGCGGCTCAACTATTTGAAAAGGAAATTTGTTATGAATCCTTGTTTTTGTCCAGCACGTGTCATGTTTCATTATGCACCTTTTCCCAAGAAGTTCTAATATCTTTATGTTTGGAGACAGTCTTTAAAATTGATGGGGACTGGATGTGATGCAGTCAGATGCTTTAATTTGAAAATATAAAGATAGCTGTCTTTTAGAGGCTACTAACTTTCTTCTGGAATTCTTTCACCTCAGCTCTACTACAGCTCGTTTAGAATTCTTTTCCTTGAAATTTGGAGGATTTGTTTTCAGGGAGTTTATGAAGTTAAAAAAAAAAAAAAAAATTGTGCGAGGTTTACGATACAGAATTTGAGAGCATTGGTGTAGGTAGTGCATGTGATATTCCTGGACATAAAGGAAGCTTGAAGGTACTTGATAGGCATTGTGGGTAGAAAGGATGATTTGGATGGCTCATGCGTACCTTTCTGAAACAGTTTCACAAGGACTGATTTTTAAAAAATTGGTATAAAAGGAGAGGATAGGGTCTGAGAGATCAGGAGATAAGCAGGGAGGCACACTTGTGTAGGTGGGTTGAACAGGGATTGGAAGTTAAAATCAATGAGAACATGTGATGAGGGAAGTTAGCGCGCTCCAGCATGGTTCTTTAGAGGGAGAAAATCTCTGTCGTGCAAGGCAGAGCAGGAGAGGGATGGATTGAAGGTGGCAAATAAGCAGGGATCCCGAATATGAAATTCACTCATCTTAGTCTGATGGGTTAACTGTGATGATAGTACAACTGAAGAAATCATGCATGATAAAATAATTGAGCCTAGCTGATGTATGTTTTAAAAAAAGTAATTACAAAACACATTCTTGGAGAGCATACTGAATTATCACCAATACATTGTTTGATAATTGTAAGAGGGCTTTCTAAAAACCTCTTGAAAAACTAGAATTAATTGTACGATGCTATAATTATCCCAGCAGCTTTATTTGGATAAGTGGTATTGTGTTAATGTGATTGTTTTAAATGGAAATAGTAGAATGTTTTGAGTTGATGAAAGCATCCTATGCTGATTTGTTAAATGTTTGCATACTTTTTCAGGGCAAAATATCATAAATTAAAGTATGGCACAGAATTGAATCAAGGAGACTTGAAAATGCCAACTTTTGAATCAGGTAACTTTTATGATAATAGCCTGTGTTAGCAGTGGACTATTTAGTAAGCAGAATTGAATATGAATTCAATTCAATATGAATATTAAAATGTAGGTCTTTGGGAAGTTGCACTGTTGGCCTGTATTTTTGTAATGTGCCTTAAAATTGTGCTCTACAGATAACTTTTTTTTTTTTTTTTTTCCCCCCTCTTTCTGCTTCAGAAGTGCCACATTTTGGGTACTTTTACCCCTAGCTGAAACTAGAGGTCATGATTCATGTTTTTTTTTACTTGGTGGGATTTTTATAATGTGTTTGAAAGCAATGAAAGTTAAATGTTTCAATCCTTAAGCTGTTAATTTGTTCTATGTTTTATAGTCTCTACCATGGTCAAGATGCAGTGGACTTGTTAATTGTAAACTCATGGAATTTGTGTTAAACTTAATTTGTTTGTTTTTTCCAAATACTAATATGCGACACTTGTTTTTTTCTCTTCTTTTATTCTTTTCTCACTTTAATTATATTCATTTTAGTATTTTCTACACCTGCTTTCTAATCCCCTAAGCTTCTTGCAAGGGAGGTACTATCACCTTCGCAGTAACACTTGAGCTGACTGGGACAAGGTCATCTTCTTTGTACAACTTACATACTTCTCCAGTTCCTTTTCTCCAAGTAGAGAGCTGATTTTGTTCTGTTAAATTATTTGCTTTATAGTTCAGCAAATAATTGAAGCATGGGGAAAAAACCCTCTTTAAAAAAACAAACAAAAAAACCCAAAAATGCACTGCATAGTGCTGTGTGTAACTTAAAGCTTTGATTTGCTTTTCACTTCCTTGGTTTATTGTAAAAAGTTGATTAAAAACAAACAAAAAAGCCAACAAAAATACAATAACCACCTATGATGCTATCTTTCAGAAGAAACCAAAGATACGGAGGTTCCTGCAGTACCTCAAAATAGCCAACTGACCTGGAAGCAAGGCAGGCAGTTACTAAGACAGTAAGTAACATTGTTGGAGTATTGGTGTATTCAAACTTTTATTGAAGTCTGAGGAGCTGCGCATATGCATACTCTTTGATACTGAGTAATAGTGGTAGGCACATGATGCTTCGTTATCCTGAAGTTGATAGTCTTGAGCTTTAAACAGTGTAGATGGGAGCTTTTCCGTGTGAGATGAAGCTTATCTTTTGTAAAATATAGCAGCAGTGGTTTCTGGGAGTCAATATTCATTTCTTTCAGTTTTCGTAAAATGTGCTTTCTTCTTTCTCCTCTTAACACGTACAGGTATCTTCAGGAAGTAGGTTATACAGATACGATATTGGATGTACGCTCCCAGCGAGTAAGGTCTTTGCTTGGGCTCTCCAATTCAGAACCAAATGGTTCAGTAGAGACAAAGAACTTAGAACAGATCCTCAATGGAGGTGAATCTCCTTCATCAAAACAAAAGGGACAGGAAATCAAAAGGTAAGTCAAGAGGTGAGAAACGCATGAAGTTTGTTTTACGTAGTTATTTTAATGTACTGGTTAGTTCACATTCAACTTCAAACTCTTGAGTCTCTGAACACTGTGGGCATAGCTGATAACAAATGATTATGAACTTCAGTGAAATTGATTGTAAGTCTTGCATAGAAAACATGGAATTATAAACTCAGCTTCAGTATTGCTTTGGAATTATTTTCAGGGAAGTTACTGTTTAGTGGTGCAGCACGAAGAATTAGGCTGCTGTAGAAACTTACTCATACAGTATTTTCCTGTTTTTTGCTTGTTTTACAGTTGTTAAACTATTAAGTCAGGTAGTCATTGCATTTAATCTTATTAATCTTCAAAAATCTCATGAGCAAGTATAAGTCTCTCCCTGTTATTATTTTTGTTTTTGTAGGAATTCTGGTGATGTTCTTGAAACATTCAACTTTTTAGAAAATGCAGATGATAGTGATGAAGAGGAAGAGAGTGACATGATAGAAGATATCGCAGAAGGAAAAGAAAAGCACCGGATAAATAAGAAACACAAAGTAAAAAAACAATTTTAAAATACTGCTTTGCACACAAAAATCCTTTTTAAAAAGGGAAATATTTTTTTTCCTTTTTCCCCCAGATAGTTAAAGTTTCTGTGTTTTTTGTCCTGTCCTAGAAGATTCTCGCTGTGGTGTTTTTATGTGAAGAGGTTGATTTAGGACCATTGTACTGACAGTTTTATTACAGTTTGCTCTGGAGTACTTCGTAGCATGAAAGTGTCTCTGGCTGCCTTGAATTTTCATAAATAGCTATCAGCGTTAGCTCAGCTTGATGCAAGTCTTATTCTCCCAACTTGACTTGTCAGGAAGGGTTTTACTCTACACATTCAGTATTAATTTGTACATTTGGTAAATAGATTCATCAAGATGTTGTTTGAATCTTTGTTCTAAGGCAGTAGATAGTCTTATATCATCTAAGTAAGTCTCCACGGACTTGTGAAGACATTACACTCATGTTTTGACTTTTGACAAAGTTTTTTTTTCTAAAAAAGTAATAATTAAAGTGTTATTTACCTTTGTAAAAATTCGTCTTCCTGCAAAAGTGTAAGATTATTGTACAACTCTTGTAGAAACATAGCCCCACATGGAAATTTTCTTCATATGCAGAATGAAAGAAACCTTTTCACTGATGCATTAGTAATTTGGAGTAGCTTGTTTTGCCTTAAGGTGAAGGTGTGGTAGAACTACTAAGATGATGATTTTCAGAAACGCTATCCCACATTTTCTGAACTTATGCTTAAGACTGAAATAGACATGGAAAGCCGAAAGGAAAAATACTTCTGGACCAGCAGAAAATTGTTTGTAAAACTTCTCTGCAAAGCTGTTTATAGTGCAAGAAAATCAGAAAAAAAATTCCAGTTAATGCCTTTTAAATCCAAACTGAAGGTTGGGGTGTATCGGTTTGTTTTTGTTGCTAAAGCTAGTGTCAATATTCTTTTCCTTTCTAATGATCACTAGACTGTGCTGTTTTCTTTGTTGGTTGGTTGGTTGTAAACAGCTCTAATTCTGTCAAGTATCTTTCATGTTGAAAACACAGCAAAGTCTTCAGTGAGAGTAATCTGTATCATTTATAACCTAAATATTTGAATAGAAGAAAGGTTCATGTTTCAAATGTAGAAATTTTTTTGTTTGCAGATTGGTAATGAAGGTTTAGCTGCTGACCTCACAGATGACCCTGATACTGAAGAAGCCTTGAAAGAATTTGATTTTTTAGTGACAGCTGAGGATGGTGAGGGAGCTGGAGAAGCCCGAAGTTCAGGAGATGGAACAGAGTGGGGTAAGATGCTAACAAAATTAAGGAGTAGAGCAATACTTCTTAATGACAGTACAATACCTACAACAGTGTTTCCATTACTTTCAAAAGTTGTGTGAATGTGTGGATGATTGTGATGCTGGTGATTAGCTATTAGCGTATAGGATGCTGAAACTTTCGTATTTATATACTGTTGTTGTTGCTGGAAATACTATAGGTAGATTTGGTTCATGTTTTGCTTTTAATTCCAAAAAATTCCAACAAAAGGAATGTGTTGGTTGAATAAGACTAGGCTTCTGAATATTTTTTTTTATTTGAAATCAATGAACTTTCAAATTTGGATTTTTATTTTCTATTTTTCTGATAGGGAGTGTTAAGCTTATGCTCAGGTTAAATGAATTTCATTGGTGCACTCCAAAAATTGATTTTGAAGGTATGAAGGACTAGGAAGTGTTTTTTCTTAGAAATTAGTATCAAAATGTTGATCACATTTATTTATTTAAAGCCATACGAACTGTAGCCTTTACTTTTAGAAACATTTTAGTTGCCTGATATTGTTCCCCTTTGAAGACTGTTATTTGACTAATTTCTTGGACATCATCTTATTTAGCCAAGCAGGCAGATCTCTCAGTATCAGAAGTCTCATATACCTTGAAGTCAAGGGTTCTGCCTGTGAGTTTGCAATTTCCCTTCAAATATTGAGCGACACAGAAAATGCTGGTTCAAGAATCAGTTTTCCCAGTGTTGTATGTAGAAAGAAAGACAGATTCATGCCCTGATTCATGTGTATACTTAGTAATTTTGTCACAACACAGTGCTGAAACTTAGTAGTACATTCCAATTTTGTTTGTTCATTCCAATTCCAAGTCATTGCTTTCCAAGGCTGTTATATCTTGTCATTTTTTAGGTAGCTACCTAGAATGTAGGGGTTCTGATTTGCTTGAAATGCCGATAAGCAATTCAGTTGCTGTCTCAAACTTTTCGTAAATAAATGAAAACTACTTAAAAAACGAAACAGGCGTACCACACTTCAGAGAGCAATTTTGAAATGTCTTTTATTACAGTGGTAAGTGGACCCACAGGAAGAGCGAGGCAGAGCATTTAAGAAGTTTGTGCACGTGTGTGGCAGCTTTTTTTCTCACAACTAGTTAGACCACAATAATTCTATTATTGTCGAAACTATCATGTCTGAGACAAGGAAGTAAGGAGGAAATGCACATAAACATACTTCCATCTTAGAAAGTGTGTTCTACGTTTGGCCACATGAAGACAATATCCACAAGTTTGTGGTGTATTTTGGACTAAGTTACCATTTAAATGAATCAGAAGACACACTTCTAATAGCAGTAACAGTGCTTTACTCATAGTATGAGCGCTACTTTTAATCCAGCTGTTCTTTCCTTAAGTAGGTGCTTAGGAGTACAATCTGTGAGGTCTTAGCATTGTTTTTTAAGATCTGTGTATCAATTTGAAATATTTAAAGACTGTCAAAAATAACATCTCAAATGTTGTCCCACTTAAATGCCTTCTAAAATAAAACATATCTAAGCCAATTTATTATAGCCTATCCCATTATTTTGAACTCCCTGAAACTGATTCTACTTGAAATGTTGAGGCCCATCCATAATTTTTTTNTACTTGAAATTTTGAGGCCCCTCCATAATTTTTTTTTTTTTTTTTTAGTTTATTAAAACTTCACTGGAATGAATACTTCAGATTCCTTTCTAAACAATTGTACCAACCACAAACTTTGATATTTCAGTCATAATTCATTATTCTCTTTCATAATGTAAATAGTTGTTCTGTTCTATTTTCTTCTCAACTTTTTTTTCTTGCTTCAGTCTTCCCTGTCACCAGCATCCTACCATTTCTTATCCTTGTAAGGATCAGGCTCTCTGATTTTAGAAAATATATATATATATATATTTATAATAAATAAAAACTTTATGATACATATATGCAAATCAAACTTGTTTGGACTCTAAACCTGTTGCGTAGTCTTGCTTTATTATTACTTTCAATACTTAGTCATCCAAGTAGTATTTGTAGGTCTAACTCCAGATACACTAAAACTTTTCATCACCAGATTTGATAGTTATATTTGTACTGTTAGATTTCTGCAAACCAGACAGACAATGAATGTGAAAGTTCTTGTTTTTCTTACTTCTTATGAACACATTTCGTATTTATAAATACCTCATTTAATGTACTTCGAGTCTTAAATTATCTTTAGATATTGTGTTAGAAGAGTCTCTGTCATGTGACATGTTTTACTAGGAGCAGTTCATCTTCAAAATTGTAAAAGATGAGCAAATGCAAGTGACCTTAAACAATTAAGGTATGCAGCACATGGAAAAAGGAATGTACACTTTTAGATTAAAAATGTATGCTTTGTGGTGAAACAATATCAAGAAAAAGACGCTTGTTTAAGTTCTGTTTGCTTAAACAAACAAGAACTAAGCAAATATTTCAAGTTGTTATACAGTATGTTACATATTAGAAATGTTACACATTATATAGTTTTTTATTCTGCTTACGATTTTCATGTCTAACATGTTCTTCACTGCATTTTTCTTCTGTGTGAAGCACATTCTTTTTACATGTGGAACATGAGTCAGAATGTGCAAAAAATATATAATGGTAGAGTGACTGGAATTCAGAGTGTCTGGGTCATTTTTAAATAAAACTGAAAAGTGGGGAAAAAAAATCTCCATTAAATCGGCTAGTAGGCATCCTGGATCTTCTGCATGGTCCTGGTGTCAATTTAGTATTGACTATAACCACTTTAGACAGTGTGAGGAAGCTCACTATTAGAGGGGAATTACAGAAGGCTTCTAGTTTGATAAGTTAAGTATGTGTAGGCGTACCTGAGAGAAATACTGTAAGATTTTCCTGAAAATTTTCTTTGAAATTCATTTCAGAACTTCACTGATTAATCTGAGGTAATATTATGAATTAGCTTTCTAATTCTGACCTACATTTCAGTAACCAATACCATTGGTTTTGATTATTTGTTTGTGGACTCATTTTTCCTGTTGTCTGACTTCGAATCTGTCTTCCCAACTTTCAGTGTACCACTTAGGCTGGATGTGTTACTTCAGTTTTGTGATCACCATCACTGAATTTTGTGCTCCTGGTTTAATACATCACACCTTTTAAAAGCATACCAGAATGACATACAAGAATGTTGTGGCATTTTTTTTTGCAAGAGCATTACGTTTTTGTTACATGTGTTCTGCCTCTAGTTCAGTTTAATTCTCAAATCCTTCTCTGTTGTGCTGCAACCCACCTCATTATTTTCCTTCTATTAATGGTGCTTTGGATAGTTTGATGCTGTTTTTTCTCCCTGAATTTCGTTTTTTGTGTGTATGTGGTTTTGATTGGTTGCTTGCGTTTGTTTTTTTTTTTTTTTT
>WBMW01000582.1:1133633-1180651 GCA_013396635.1 Penelope pileata
TTTTTTTTGAGATCTCACTGACTGACTGCAATTAACTGCTGTACCTTTGAAATGAGATCTTACCCATGTTAGTCTAGTGGCTATTAGGAAAAACTGTTGATGAAAAAGCAGCATTCCATGCTAGTGAGGAGCACAACCTCTTTCACCTCTTTGGACAGAAGTTTATTTTTAGACCTGTTCTCTTCAGGCGAAATACAGTTCATTTTGCCTTGCTGACCTCTACAGGAGGTGATTAGATGATGCACTTTAAGGTGTCATCAGGTAGAAACACTGTTCTGTAAGTTGAAGTGTGCAAAAGCACAGTAACGCTGTCAAGACTTAAAATGCAGTGTAACTGTGGGCCAGCAAAAACCAGAAGTTTATTTCAGTTTAATGTTTTTATGTTCAAGTGGGTGATGAAGGGGATGGCAACCCTGTCCATGACAGGAGAGTTAGAACTAGATGATCTTTAAGGTCTCTTCCAACCTAAAGCATTCAGTGATTCTTTGTAATAAACATCTATAACACATTTTCTTTCCCCCCCACTCTACTGATAGCTGCTTCCTGCACTTTCATATCTAACTGGACTTAAGTCTTTTCTGTTCATGCATTTAAAGTAATGTTGTGTGTTCCTGTTAGTAATTCTGTTTGCAATTAATTTTTATCTGCTTTCACTGTCTCCTTCAAAATTCAAGTAGGTCACTTTGTGTTAATCCTTGCCTTTTATCCATCTGTATCTTTCTTAAATTAGTGATGCTGCTTTACTTCTTGGGTTTGTTAGGAAATTATTAGAACTGTAACTAGTAAACAAAATTTTAAATATTTCACACTTACTTCATTAGTTGAGAGCATTGTTTTCTAAACTCATTAATACGTGACTGAAATGAAACTTTACCATTGAAGAAATACCTCGCAAAGGGGAAACGTCTAGAAGCCAGTTTTGTTCTCAAACAACTTCTGAATAGCAACTTCCATACGTGTGCTGGAAACACTGTGTTCCCTGAAAAGGAGAAAGGAAAAGAAATGTCAAAACCCAAAAGAAGTGTGGAGAGTTCTAGTTTGTATTCGGCAAAATGAATGTTTCACAAATATTAATGTAGATAGTTACATAGCATCCTTCTTAGGCTACGCATGGAATGCTTTTGCTATGATTCTGTTTCCAGAAATATTTTTCCCTCTCTGCATTATCTTCAGAGAATTAAATTGGTGAAAATGGATGTGATCAAAAATAAGTATCCATTTTTGGTCAAAGTAAGATTGAAAAAAATTACCAGATATTGTTTGAAAGAATGTGTTTAGAGTTGAACTATTTAAACAAAACAGTTCTGCTTTTGATAAGTGTTGTTAACTACCTCTTGCTACTTCATAAAATGAAGGCTTTGTTTTGGCTAGCATCTTTGAATAAAAGTGGCACATCAACTCAGAATGTAATACATTGCTTCCTAATGCATACCTCACTAAAAAAGGATGTATTTGAAAATTATTTCAGTTTTAATATATTCTTTTAAAAGTAGTAGATACTTTGTAGTGACTTTAAAAGGAAAATACATGGCATAGTGGGGTCATACTTGTTTGTTTAAAATGCTGTGCAATGTAACTGCCTGCCATACTGAGGAGGACTTTCTTATTGGTTAAAAGCTGATGATGTTATATGTCATTGTGGATTATTTTCTTTAAAAAGAGTTTATAACTTAAATTTCACTTCATGGTTGAGGCTTTTTTTTTTTTTTTTTTGTAATGTATGAAAGCTGTAAGTTGAAAGCGGAAGTAAATCTAGTTAAAATGTTTTCTAATTAATACATACTATTCTTGTTAGCTGGTATCCACATTACAAATTGAATGCATGCAATTTAGTATATTTTAATTCTAGACGCAGGCTTGTGTAATAGCTACAAGATGCACCTGCAGTTCCACACAGTGGTGGAAGCATACTTTGGTCTTGTATTTAATAAATATTTTATGTAACACAAATACCATTCAAAACCAGGGAAAGTTAATTGTTTGTTGCACCCCATTATGATGTATCTGTACTTTTTCCCTCATTTGTGAACTTATTTTTTATTTGCAGTCTTTCTTTGTGTTTAATTGTTTAGTATAGTTAGTTCTGTATTAGCAAGTGTTTAATTCGTATGTATTTTAATAATTGTGTTCTTTTGATGTTTGGCTTCTCACAAGGGCTATAAGATGATGAGTTTTTCTCTCCTACAGGAAATTGTAAAATAGATCAACAGAACACAAAGCCATTACTTTTTGATTTGGTTAATTCAAAGTGTTTGCATGTAGTTCTAGATTTGATGCATTAACTCCTCTTAATTTTCAAAAGATCAATTTTATTAATATCCAAAGACAAAAGCAAAGCACTGTATTTATTTTAAGGAGATCCCATCAGTAATTATTCTTGTTTACTTAGTTTAATGGATTTTTAGACTTCTGTCAAGTCAAGCGGTAGCAATCAAATGAATTTTTGCTGCTGACGTTAATTTACAGGAGTCAACAGGACAAAACTTCACGACATGATAGCAGATCTGGGCGATGATGAGATACCCCACATCCCTTCAGGAATCATTAATCAATCTAGGTCACCCTCTTCTAGAATGACTGATCATGAAGGTGCGAGAGCAGAGGAAGGTACAAAAAATTCAGCTACTTACTATGTTTCAGGAGATTTCTTTTAGAAAGCACACGCTGTAATTTACTGTCCCTTCTATAAGGCTTAATGCAGCTGTAGGTTGCCACGTTATTATTTGCAGTTCTTTCCAATTGATTTATTGAGACTATAGCTGTGGCTTAATGTAACAGACCTTTATTTCATAAGTATTTTTGAACAGCTTGATGTACAGCGGTGTGTTCTGAAAGTATTCAGTATTAAATCCCTGCTTGCAGACGCTATGTTAGCAAAATGTTGTACAAATAGGGTGTTACTGATTGAGGGGGGAAAAGGTGAGTATTAACATTTGATACCCAGTGATTATTTAAGTTACGAGACTAACTTGTCTCTCTTTTCTCAAGCATAATGTTCATTACTATTTTTAAATTTTCTTGTCCTATTTTATATAAAATCTTAAGCATTTTGTCAGAGAGTGCTAGGT
Source organism: Penelope pileata (assembly GCA_013396635.1). Classification (NCBI taxonomy): domain Eukaryota; kingdom Metazoa; phylum Chordata; class Aves; order Galliformes; family Cracidae; genus Penelope; species Penelope pileata. The sequence goes on from WBMW01000582.1 coordinate 1,136,702, forward strand.
CCAGTTTCAGGATTATTTTAGGCAATGGAAATTAGTGGTGAGCTGTTACCTAAATAGCCCCAATGGTTGTTGTTCATCATGTTGCCATCTACGGTTCTAAGGTTTGAGTTCTGAAGGAATAGTTTTCATTGTAGTAACTTCAAGATTAGAATACTTTGTTGTAAATTATCTACTTTAAAAATAAAATCAAATTGAGAGTACTCAACCAAATTCAGATTTGTCTCTTGTAGGATAATCTTTGAGCTCTAAGTCCTAGCGTGGTATCAGCTACCCCAGAAGTCAAAACAATTTGCATTATTGCTGATGCTGCTTATTGGCTCTGTTCTTCCTTAATCTCCACTATTGTCTGTCCTCCTCCACCCCCAAATTCCTGTCCTTTTCCATGCAGAAAGGTGTAAATCTTGCAGGGAAGTGTTTTTTATTACTATCCTGAACCATTATTTTACAGAAGTGTATTTCAGCCTTGTCGTTCACTGCCTTCCTTTTCATCTTTGTTTTCATTTACAATTTAAAGATGCACCACTATCAACTTTACATGTAGAGTGCAATTCAAAAAACTGCTGGTGACGTTTCTCTTGCAGAAATCTGTGCATGTATCTCACAGTATCACTACAAATGTGGTGTCAGTGTTACTGGAGAGATACCAGACATCTCTATTCTATGTGCCTGATGCACTGCTTTGTGCTAAGTATTTTGAGTGGCCTGTTGTCTGACGTCTTTTTTAGAGGCTTGATATTTCAAGTAATACAATACAAAATGCAATCTTTTCGAATAAATAGATTGTAAATTTGAATTTGGTAGGGACTGACTGCTGTTGTCTGCTTCATGTAGCACAGTCGTTATGCTGCACTTTAATTAAAGATTGTCCAAACTATTCTCAAGTCAACTGTCTTCAGGGTTGTGTTTATATGCTATTTATGTACGCTTATGTTTTTAGCTTATCAGTTCAGTTTGCTGGACTTTATTCATTCAGAGCAGTAGTATGACTATCATATCTGTTCCTTGTGGTTTCTTCGTAACTTTAAAACTGGAATGGTAGAGTGCAAATTCTGTTGTTTGGTCAGAAATTCTACCCTGAATATGACATGGCTTTCTAAATTTTCGCACGATCCATTATAAAAAGACAAAGCTACAAGTATACAAGCTCACTGTAGTGGTTATTCACTCTGGGTCCGTACTTTGTAAATTTTAAATACTTCATTATCATAAGATGCTGATACTGCTCAGTTACTTATTCAGCTGTGTTTTCAAAGCTAAGGTTTTTTGCAGGTCGCTTTAGGGAACAATTGTACATCTTTCTTGCTAGAGCACGCTTGCCTTGTGAGTGTTACCAAACTGTGATGTTGTCGCTGTACATAAGGTTTATGCTACACTCTGCTGTTAAGTGTTCCAGTTCTGTTATAAATGGAGTGGTTTGTATTTCCATGTAAAGAACAAAAACCTCACTTTTCCTTTTTACCTGGTGAGGGTCAGGGGATCAGAGAAGTATAGTTCTATTAGAACTGTGGATCTAATTGGCTGGGAATATATCTTTTACATTTCTAAAGTTTTTGTTTGCTTTTATTTCTATTCAAGTACCTGTTTAAAATGATGATGTCATAATTACATTTTATAGTTTTGGCCATAAAAAATTGTAGCTTCCATTTTGCCATACTGCATGATATTGAGAAATAGAATCAACTGCAGCATGATTCTGAACCACAGCATGATTCCACATCCAATCTTTTGGATAGAGCGCTGTTTTAATGGGTTGTTTGTCTTTTTGAACATCCACAAGCTGCGGGGATGGTCTCCTTTTTTAATGAAAAGCATTTGATAACTTATTTAGCTTTCATTTTTCCATATGCCTATTGATATATCCTTTTTGGTATGCACAGTGGATCTTTATTTTTGGTAGCTTTAACTTCACGCACCTTTTATTGTATTACTACTCTGCCATATATCAAAAAGCAAGCCAAAAAAAAAAAAAAATGAAAACCCACACAACTTGCAAACATTTTTCAACCTTTTTTGAAAGTCTTATTTTTAGAATAAATATGTACAAATGAATTAATGTAGTTACGTATACATATTGACAGCTTCAGTGTTGAGAAATACATTTTTGAATTTCAGATAGCATTGATTTTGAAGCTTTAAATAAAGAAACATTCACCTCTGATACAAATGAAATTCGATAGGTTTATGTATGGGCTCTTACTGTTGTAGTGTTTTCCTGTGGTAGTGCTTCACTCTTGAAAGCTCATCTGCTAAGCACAGACAATCTCACACACTGTTAGTGTGATAGATTTGGGAACTCACTTAAACTAGTAGATGTGTCTTAAAGATCAAGTAGGACTCACAGCATCACAACAGGGATGGAAAGTGTCCTCAGGTGTAAAATGAGCACCTTGTCTCCTTTCCCCAGTGATCTGGGAAGCTTTGTTTCTGTTACTACAGTGACTTGGGAGATCTGGCATGTAAATGGGTAGGTGTATTTGTGAGGCTGAGGCATTGTCAGGACAGTGGAGGTGAGCCTGTTTTGGAAATTCCAAATAAATTATTAGAATCTTTTTTTTTTTCCCCTTCACACTTTTTTTCTCTTTTCTGTCAGAAACGAACTAGGAAGTCCCAGTCTGAAGTAACTGAGGAACTAATTAATATTTGAGTATTTCATGGTTTAAGTTAACCCAAAGAATGTTTTTGATGTTATTTCTTGCTTCATATAAAAATATTTTATTTCCCTTTAATTCTGGTCAGACATCTTAACACAAAAAAAAGTGAGAGTTTCATGGTTTTTTTTCTGAGAGTTAGAAACAAGGAGTACCCTTGCAGTGACGCCCTAACTCTGTATCCCAGTATGTGAAACCTGAAAGTCAAGCAAATTTCATTTTTGAAGATGTCAAATAAGATTTAACATATTTTGCAGATGTTTACGCTTAGCTGAAGTTCACATTTTGCAGAAGTTGGTCTAAAGTCATTCTACCTACAAAGTGTCCCAATTTTTGCTCAAAGGAGAATACCGATAAGTAAAAGCGGCTACTGATAACATTCTAAAGTATTACAGTGTTTAAGCCTTTAGTCATATTCCTCACCACTAAGTTATGTTTGAGGGGATTGTACAAGGAGGTATACAAGATGATCGAAGATTGTAAAGAACATGAGTGAATGTTCGAAACTTTATTACTCAGATGTGAGTTCAAAATGAGCGGTTTATAGGTAATTTGTATTTCTTCCAGTCTAAATAGTAATTAACAGATAGGCTCAACATTTATTTGGGGAAGGCACAGCTAAGATAGATAGTAGTTAGGTAGATACTAGTTGAATATAATGTTAAACTTTTAAAATGCAAAATTCTATTGAGGACGTAAAAGAGAGGATTCACAACAGATGTTTCTTTTATTTTTTTTAAATCATCTGAAAATTCCAAGTAGGAGAGAGATTAGAGAGGTTTTGCAGGAGACCTGAGACAGAAATACTTATTTCACGCAGAGAGGGATGTTTGAGTAGTGTAAAGCATAGAGACTTACTTGCAGATGGATAGAAGGCAGGCAACATGTTATGGATGAAGTATAATTTGGAGATGTGGGACGTGTGGTTTGATATTGGTATCAGTCAAGTCACTTCATTGTTGTGACCTCACCTACAAAAATTTCTTGTAATGTTGTGTAAATTTGTATAAAGTAAGTTGAAATGAAATTACAGAAGTCATGATCCAGAATTGTTTTTAATGTGTGTTTGCACGTGTGCGTGTTGTCATGCTCTTTTTTACTTGGGATTACTATGTAGTACATTCAAGTTCAGTTTTAAACTCCACTTTGCTTGTAAGTGATGAATAATGCAGTTTTTCATCAAAGTTCAAATTATTACGTTGAGACTTAAAGAAACTGTTTTGTTCTTTATAGCTGAGCCAATAACGTTTCCATCTGGAGGAGGCAAGTCATTTATTATGGGTTCTGATGATGTTTTGTTAAGTGTACTGGGCCTTGGAGACCTTGCAGACTTGACAGTAACAAATGATGCAGACTATAGTTATGATGTAAGTGCAATTTTCTTTTAAAATTCTTTATACAGTTTAATTTAATCAATGATAGTTGTCCCTTACCCTCTCTCTCTGCCATGAATGTTACAGATGCAGAGAATGGAGCTTTTAGTAGCAAACAATATTACGCTGGGAGAAGGAGAGAGTGCCTTCTGAATGCGCTAAGTAATTTGGATAATCAAAATTACGATGACTTATTTTCTTATTAGATAATTTAATTTTTATTTAGTCACTGGGACATGCATAATGACATAGAATACCGTTTGACTTCTTAACGTGAATTTCTTCAAATGAAAATGACAGCTATACACTGAAATGGAGTATTGAGAAGAGGTGGCGTAAAACAAGTATTAATATTAACTTACTGCTTTGCTCCACTCTTTCTATTTATGTGGTGTTAACAGTGTAAACTATATGTGGTTGTGTATTTCAGATGTAATCTTTTAGGGAAGATTATTATCTAGAAAATTCTGAGATTATCACCATGTTAATTATGCCACTTCCAGTAGTGTTTTTCTCAAATGAATTTTTTTCCGCTGGCTGGTAATACTTGACTAGTTAGGGAAATGTTCAGGTAAGTCTTACTACTGTTCTAAGTGTCTTCTTTTTAAGTGTTTTCCTTTTCCTTTTTTTCTTAAAGTACTCCACTTGTAGGGATAACTTTTTATAGCTTTTCAAGTTATGTGGATTGTGTTTGTATTGGAAACTATTACTAGGACTTAAACTGAAAACTTGGTATCTACAAAGTGAAGAAAAATCAGTTACAGCTTTCTACAGGGCCTGAAAATGCTTGGACTGCACATCTGTAATCATAGTTGTCCTTCAGTGTTTGTCATTGGTTGAAATACTAATTGCTGTAATGAGTTAACTGCTCATGTTTTCTTATATTACAAGGTGTTATGTTGCATAGTTATATTTCCTGAATAAAAAGATGAAAATACTGATTTTATTAAGCTATTTAATGCTGTACTCTTTACAACACTTGCCATATTTCCTACTTGAATATAATATATTGTCCTGTTCATGGTGAAGGCTAATCTTCGGATTGTCTGATTCATTTCAAATGACAGCACTTCTGATAAATCAGATAACTTGAAATCAGCTATTTGCATCTTATCTGTCTCTGGATTTAGCCTGTTGCCTAGATAAATCTCCCGTATAATGATGTGTAAAAATGTGACTTGATTGTTTTTTTCTTTTTTCATTTTCTTTAAAACTTTTAATTAAACCTATGAATAAGTGGACATGAAAGAAAAGTTTTTCTCAATAATTTTGCAGTTGTATATGCTTTAAGGCAGCTTAAATTTGAAACATCCAGGACTGGTAGTAAAACAATTACCTTAACAATTGCCTGTAGTAAATCCCAGTGGGGATCTTGAGGTTGAATAGCTCAGGGTACTTTTTAACTCAGTATTCTGTTTACTTGATTGGTTAACTTCTGAATGTCCATGCCTCCATCTTTGCTGAATGCTAACTTGGGGAGGGAGGTGGGTGGGAAGCAGTTTAGATTCTCAGGTCAAGGTACTGCACTTCTCAGGTGTTTTGTTCTTGATGTCATTGACATTTTACTGGCAAATGCTTCATTGTTGGATTTTCAACAGTTTCTCAAAACCCCTTCAGTAGAGGCTCTTGAATTACAGCTTGATTTGGGAGATGTTTGGGGAGAGATCATCTAATGCATTGATATCTGGCTGTTAAATGAAACAAAAGATAGGAATGAATTTTTTGCTTTACAGCTGGATCATTTACCGAAAAGGAATGACAAATGACTGGCTGTAATTGTCATTCAGTTTCTCTGCTTCCTCTCCAGTCTTCCTTTCCCAGTGCTTTTAGGGACTTTTAAAAGAATATCTGAAAAATGTGTGCTGACATCTTCCTGTATTAGAAAAGATAAACTTGTGATGTCAGGTAACACAGATGGAAAGGTTTTCTTAATATTTTATTTAAGAAAGGAATCTGTCCTGCTGTGGATCTGAAGGCTGAAATTCAAATGGTATCACTTCTCCTCCATTATGATGTTCCTCTAGGTTAAAAATTCCTTGATAGTTCTTAATTTCTGAAGTTGCTTCCATGTAACTCCATGTATCTATATATGTTCAGTACAGTAAGACCATGTCTTAGACTGTGCTAATGATATATGTAGGTTGCTCTGAGAGTAATGCCTCCTATTTATTTACATGGAAACTACAACAGATGCAAAGAGCAAAATAACAGTTTGATAAAGCAAATTCTCAGCTATAAAACACTTAGTAACCACCATTAGCTGTGCGTTTTTGCCAGCGATGAACAAGAGTCTGTGAGTTGTGCTCGTAAAAACGTGTACCACTGGAGGCTGACCCACTGTTGCCTCTCCTGAAACGCACCACCCACCACCTCACTGTGCTCACATCCACTGTTTGATCTCCATAAATGTTCAGCAAGCATCCATGAATGTCAATGGGTGAAATTTTTTTCCGCATGGAGAAATTCAATTATGCCTCTTTGCTTCAAATGCTATTTTGTCAGACTGCCCCTCTCCTGCCGTCTGTCACATGGCAACAAAATGGAACGAAATATTGGTGGGAAGGTTCAACTTCTGCTGCCATACCACCGACATCTGCCTCTGATGTTGTGGGCCAACATAATAAAACAGGAGGCAATACTTTCGGAGTGCTTACAGGACAACAAGCCAGCTGTTTTTTCAGTAAGTCTCCAGATAAGCAGCTGATGCTAATCTGAGTTAATGTTTAAGTTAAAAACAAAACCACCGCACATTCGTTAGTCTCAGTTCTTGCATTTTGCTTGCGATGGTTCCCTGCTCTTCAAATACCTTATGTGTGATCCATTATTGTGGAAATAAATAAACAAAAGCCACAAAAGACAACCCCCCGCCCCTCCCCAGCAGCCTTCCACTAGCTTTTATATATAACTCCTTGATGAAAATCGTATTTTGAAAAGTAGAAGATATGTGGACAGGATCAGGATTAAATTTTAAGTCTTCAGAATTTTAACTGTAGCTGAATATTTTTTCTGTATGGGAAGGATTTAGTGCACAAGTTGTCCGCAGCAGTAGTCATCTAAGCAGTAGATACTATAGTATAGTCATCTCAAGTCATGTCTTTCAGTGTCTAGTTCTTTATATTTAGTGCATGTTTGTACCCTGAGAAAGTAATATTATTAAATCAAATACTCCAGTTTATATATTCTTGATTCCATAGCTTCAAAGGACAGTAGTGTTTCGTGGCTGCAAATCCCAAAGTCCTCATTTATCATAGAATCATTTGAGTTGGAAAGAACTTTTAAAGGCGGTCTAGTCCAACTGCCCTGTAATGAACAGGGACATCTACAGCTAGATCAGGGTGCTCAGAGCCCCATCCAGCCTGACCTTGAACGTCTCCAGGGATGGGGCATCCACCTCCTCTCCGGGCAACCTGTTCCAGAGCTTCATTATCCTTATCATAAACTTTTTCCTTAAATCCAATCTAAATCCCCTCAGTTTGAAACTGTTTCCCCTTGTTCTATCACCACAGACCCTGCTAAAGAAGTCTGTTGCCTTCTTTCTTACGGCTCCCCTTTAGATGCTGACAGACTGTTATCAGGTCTCCCCAGGGCCTTCTCCAGGCTGTACAGCCCCAGCTCTCAGCCTGTCCTTGCAGGGGGCATCTAATTTCAGAGCATATAATTTGGAAATTACATTATTGAGAAAAAAGATTAAAATATTCCGGCTACAGTTACTAATTACTGTTTTTAAATTTTGTGTTTGCTGTCTATTTATGGTCAATTGGGATAGACAGGGAAGGATGCAGTCTCCTCACTGTGTTATGAGGATTCTCTTGAGTACAGTGGCCAGGAAGAGATTCCCTGCCCAATGCCCTTTTTTTTTGGGGGGGAAGCTTGGGATGATAAGGGTTTTTGTTTGTTTTCTGTTGCTTTTTCAGCTTCATCTTCCTCAGTTGTAGTTTCTTTCAGTCTGGTTCTCTAAAGTGTTTTGTTTCTTCTGGCCTAGACAGAATTCTTGCTTGAGTGTTCTAGGGCGTTTGGGAAGGGATGTTTGTTTTTGGTCAACCGTACTGTTCTAAGCATCTGCTCTGTGACTTTTTACTGATCCAGGGACTAGGATCGAGGCTTTGGCTGACCTCTCTTGGTCTGGCTTAGTGAAGTCCACTGAAGCTCTTCTGTTTGGAGAGGCTTCTGACTTGTCACATTGGGGAACATTGATACACAGTGTTACACTTCATTTGTTACTTTTCTGTTTTGCCTCTGCTTTACTTTGTATCTCACGTTTATTCTTTGTAATCAGCAAATACCTTTTCCAAATTTCCTTGACTGTTTTTGTGAGGTGCACTTTGTTTCGAAATAGACTGCTGGTTCATTTTCTTTCTTTCTTTCTTTTCTTTTCTTTCTTTCTTTTCTTTCTTTTTTTTTTTTTTTTTTCTTTTCTTTCTTTTTTTTTTTTTTTTTTCTTTTCTTTCTTTCTTTCTTTCTTTCTTTCTTTCTTTCTTTCTTTCTTTCTTTCGAGGTTACAAGGGTCTTTTAAAGATGTTAGTTGTTCTCTCGACTTCATTACTACAGTCAAGGTTCATTGGAATGTCAAGGTTCATTAGAAACATGGATGAGTTGAATTAAATGAACAAAATCTGTTTATATAAAATTAGATTCCTAGGAAAGGTGTACATGGTGTTTTCTAAAAGAAGCAAGATGTTGACATCTGTTTTAAAAACACAAAGTCTTTAAAGCCATATTTAAGGTTGGAAATGCACCTTGTTTTTTTTCCAAGTTCTGTCAGTTTGGTGCCTTGCATTTTATTGGGGTTCTTGGAAGTGCTGAAAACCAAATGACTGTTGCAACAGTCATTTTAACAGCAACAACAAAAATTAATAAATTTCTTGTTAATTAAGGATGGCTGTATTCAGTCCTAGTTTCCTTGAATGGCTGTTCATCACAACCATAACAAAAATCAGTGGATGCACATCGCATTCAAAGAATCAAGGTCTTCTCTTTAATCAGGGATGTAATATGCTAAAATTAAGCGCAACTATTTCTGATGCTGGGCTTTAATTTCTCCCAAGCCCCAGATTGCCACAAGTGCATGAGGCAACAGGAGCTAGCTAGCTAGATGAATTTGTTTATATAATGAGGACTAAAGATATTAAGGAACTCTGTTTGCTAGAAAAATACATTTTTCCCCCATGGTTAGCAAAGCTCCAGAATCCCACTCTGTTCTCTGAAACAAAAAATGATTATTCTTTATGTGAAGGCTGTTTAGTGTGCTCCACTTTTAAATAACTTAAATATCAATAAAAAATACTTCAATATTCAGCGCGCTGTGGAGAAGGAAGATGAAAAGCAAAACATTTTGTAATGAAAAGTATTCGTTATGTGATATTAGAAAAGAAGTCCAAGTTTCACATCTAGCAAAACAGATTTCTGTTGCTTGATCTGATGTTGGCATAGTACCTGTTTAGGCAGAAAAAAAAAACTTAATATAGCAAATGTCTACACATCTGTAACTCAGAACAGTAAATTGTATTTTCTGAGCCTTCCTATTTATTTGGATTGGATATAATCAAATTTTGTTTGAATGACTAGAGGTAATTTAGTCCAGCATAGAGATTTGGTCCAAGAATAGATATTACAGCATACTGTTACATTGTGATCTGATTTTTGTTTTCTGTCCTGACAGATACTAAGATTTTCATTAATTGAATGAGTTTTTAATCTTTCTGTACTATTTCTGAAAGTATCTTGGAGTACTGAGAGATTCTGCCCTATAGATGAGAAATATTTAACAAATGCATGGATAGATAGTCTGTAAGACAGAGTATAGAATATGTTTCCATTGATTCATTTACTAATTTAATTTGGGTTATCCAACTAATGTCACTTCTGTAAACTCCCTTTATAATTACCTGAGAGAAAGAGAGAAGTATGTGCACATGTATTTCTCCTTGGGTGGAGGTTTGGGATAAGTGGGGTGTAGTCTTTCATGGGTCTTCTCCACTCTGATTAATAGAAAATTGTATTCAGAGCTCTAAATTAGTCTCTGTTACAATCACTAGAAGGCTTCTGGTAACTTTTCTGAGATATCTAGGATTAATATTAAGTAGTTATCATTTGTGTTTTTAGCCTGTTTTTTTTATGTGAAGAATATTAATGGTTTGATTCACCAACATATAAAAGTAGTTTTTATGTATTGCTTCACATGGTAAATAGATTATCACCTCACAAATATTATTTGAAAGTCTTTAATGAATTTAAATATACTTTTACACAATGCTGTTTGAAATAGTAACAAATGTACATAGGTTGCTCTCAAAAAGTAATGCCACCAATTTATTTCCATGTTAACTACAACAGATACAAAGATCAAAATAACACTATTTGATAGAGCAAGTTCTCAGCTACAGAACACTAGTTTTCAACAGTCACCACCATTAGCTGTGCATTTTCACCAGTGGTGAACAAGAGCCCACATGCCACACTCATAAAAATCTGCTCCACTGGAGGTGACACTGTCATCTCTGCTGAAATGCACCACCACCGCCTCACTGTGCTCGCATCCACTGTTTGGTCTCCAGAAACATTCAGCAACCATCGATGAACGTCAATGGGTGCCATTTTTTCCACATGGAGGAATTAAGTCTCACACCTTTGCTTCATACTCACTTCCATGTCAGACGGTGTTGTGTCAGAGTGCCCCTCTGCTGCCATCTATCACATGGCAACAAAATGGAACGGAATATTGGTGAGAAGGTTCAACCTCTACTGCCATACCACCAACATCCGCCTCTGATGTCTCAGGCCAACATAATAAAACAGGAGGCATTACTTTCAGAGCAGCCCTTGTTTGGATTAACTATTTCTCTGTATATGCCTTTGGACGTAGAATTATTCAAGACTTGCATCTGATTCCTATCATTCTCAGTCAAGCTCTTAATTTGAGGAAGATCACTCATTGGGGGGCCTTGAATCTTATTGTGTTAAATGAGCTGTCGACAGTAGTAATATCTCCTTGGAAAGCAATGAAACCAGTATCTTTCTTCAGGAAAGAAGAATTAAGGTATCATTGCACAGAAGGATTAAAACCAAGTTTTGAAAATCAAAGCTTCCTGTTTGCGTATTCAGTATTATTTTACTTTCCACTCTGGAACAAAAGAAGCTATTACAGTAGGGGAAAAAAATACTGCAGACTGTCTTGCATGACAGAGGGGGTGTTGTAGGTGCACGCAGATAGATGAATAGATAATATATATTCAATTTGAAACACGCATTTAACTGAATCAAAAATAGTGAGTTTTCTCTAAAGTGCAAGTAGCTGTTATACATACTTTTAAACTCAATGTAAAATTATTCCTTTTCTTTTTTAAGCTGCCAGCTAACAAAGATGCCTTCCGAAAGACATGGAACCCTAAGTATACGCTACGCAGTCATTTTGATGGAGTGCGGGCATTAGCTTTTCATCCTGTAGAGCCTGTGCTGGTTACAGCCTCTGAGGACCATACTCTAAAACTCTGGAATTTGCAGAAAACGGTTCCTGCCAAAAAGCAAGTATACGGGTTTTTGTAAAGCATCAGTTGTGTTTAAATGTCTTTGAAATTGATGCCCTTCAAACTCTTAAACATTTTTAGAGTTTTTTCAGTTGAGATTTCATTTAGTATAATAACTCTTCCTCCTCTTCTTTCAGGAGTGCCTCTTTAGATGTAGAACCCATCTACACATTTAGGGCCCACATGTAAGTGTTTGGTAGAATTACTTGATAAATGTGTTATTTTGTGGATGCATAAAACATCATATAGACAAGATTATGTTCTTTAAAACCAGGTAAATACTGAATTGCTGTCATCAATTGCAGAGTCCGTGATAAAAAGAGGAAGGAGGTCTTGTAGAAGACGATACTGAAATTACCCGAGTAATGCCTATAGCTTGGACTGTGGCTTTTAATATGTGATATCTAAAAGAAAATAAATGAGGTAGAACGTAATAGTCCAACATAGTCCTCAGAGGTTTGAGAAATGAAAAGTACAGTGCAATCATCAAGAGGAAAAAAAAAATGCAGAGTCCAGGTTCATTCCTCTTTGTGCCGAGTATGCAGGTGAACTTAACTAATAATCTCTATTTTCACCTGCTTTAGAAATGTAATTCTAGTTTGTCCATCTGTGCTTAAATGACCATTAAACTTTTTATTCTACGCATGGCCTGTTGTGAACCAGCCATCTAATTTGGGATATTGTTTTACTTTGGGATATTGTTTTACAAGACAGTTAAACCTGATCTAGTACGTCCAAAAGTGCTGCTTCCTTTGGGGTACAGCTTTTGCTTGTCAAGTATCACAGCAAACAGGTTCAAAAAGTTAAACCAGAAGCAGTCTAACCTTAGCCAAAAAGTACTCCTTATTTTTCTGAACCAGTTTCCTGGAGCATAGGTTTCTGTCTGTCTGAGAAAGCTAATAGTTCTGGTGGCAGTGGGCTAGCAGCAGCTCTTTCAGCACAGCTAGTTTTTAGATTGGCATAGGCTCTCTTTTAAAATCCCCCAAAAAATCCCTCATGCTTTGCAGATGTAGTTTCTGTTGAAGTAAGATTGTGTTCCTGAATTGCTTAAGTTTTGATAGTCTAGTTAATTTGTTATAAATACTTTAATATTTTAATCCGGTTCTGTATAACTTGTTAAGGCTGAAAGATTTTAACAGAATTGTTTGTATCGAATTTTTCTTAGTTTAATCCAATCTAGTTTTTTGTTTTTGCTTTTTAAAATAGATCGCAAAACTTTTTGTTTCTATACTGTTGGCAGTATCAGTCAACTTTCTGCTTTTCTGTCTCCCAATAGTGGACCTGTATTGTCCTTGGCAATTAGTTCTAATGGAGAACAGTGTTTCAGTGGTGGTATTGATGCAACCATCCAGTGGTGGAACATGCCTAGCCCTAACGTGGACCCATATGACACCTATGGTAAGAACCTTTTAAAAGATAAGCAATTGATAGCTGTTGTCTTGAATGTTAATTTTCTGTTTGATAATCTGTTTTCTAAAGCCTTTGTGGAATGTAAATGCTGGTTTATAAACTGAACTGTATTTTTTCAACTTTATTATGTAGTAAATGTTCATTGTTTATTTCCAGTAGCGTTGATAGCATCCTTTCTGTAGAACTATAACAGAAAAACTAGCAAATTCTGAGGTTTAAATACAGAAGAAATTAGTCATATCCCTTATTTTTCTAAAGAACATGACTACTGCTTTGCATTAAAATTCCAAATATTGGAAAATTAGTCAGATTTTGTCCTGTGTTTCTGATTTGCATTTTTGCTTCCCGTAACCAATGTCTTCTAAGAGCTGGTAACTGCATGGAAAACTGTAATTTGTCTTCCTGCCACTGATGTGGATCAGCATTTTGTGTTTATGGTGCAGTATCTTCTATCGCTGAAGTCTGAATGGCACAGAGGCGAGACTGTTCAGTATCCTTGCTTTCTGCCTTGTGTCACTATGATGAGTGAGCTGGTATGTCACTCAGGCTGCATAGTCTGCATCAGAGGGATGGGAGGCAGTGCTGTCTTGCATCGATTTAGGAAGACCATTAAACCCTATTGCTTAAAACCAATATGGAGATCAAGTCCTGCCTGTCTGCTAAAAGAAAAGTGCATTTCATGTATTTTAGTTGCTAACAACGGTATGATCTGTTCATGCAGGTAGAGTAATAAATATAATTTGCATGGGCCTCAGACAAACTGTCTCTATTGAAGTAATAAAGTTATTTTTAAAAGCCAGAGCTCTCATGAGATGTTCTTCCTCCCTAAAGCTTTGTTAGCTGGGCTTTTGTTTGCAAGACCAGCTTGTTTTAAATTTCATGCAAAACTAAGGTTTAGAGATTTGACTTCATTCCTTATTTGCCTTTTTCTCCGTAATCCACTCAAAGCCTGGTATATTAAAAAACCATCTATAAAAAGCAGCTATAAAATATGAATTTGTTTCTTTGTTCCACGGCAGAAGTAGTCTTGTTTTGATGTTAGGGTACCTGAGAGTTTTAGAGCATGTGTCAGCAGAGTACACTGTGAAAGAAACAGTATTACAGCAAAGTTGTTGGTGTTTAAGTAACTCAGGAATAAGAAAAGCTGATTTTTTTAGATGCTTTTACATCTTGTACAAAGGAAGTGCTGCAACCAAGCATCTTTACAAGCGTCTTTAAGATATGGTAAATTTGGATAAAAGAAGCAAGCCTCTCTGAGAGGAGAGGTTGTAACAAGTGTGTATCATTCTGAAAAAAAGGACATAGATGTTTTATTGAGAAAGCTATCAGAGGTTGTGAAAAATGATATACTGTGTAATATTCTAGCTGTTGCTTAAACAATAAATCAAAAAAATAAAGGTTCTGATTTTTCCTTTTTCTAGCTCTCCTTGATAGATAATAATGATAATTATTTCTTTGAAGTAAAAGTGCTCTAACTTCAGTTACAGGCTGTTTTTTATATGTAATGTCAACGAATGACTGAAGGAGTTATTAGCGTGCAAACTTCATTTGCCAGCAAGCTGTTTAAATATGAAAGTATTAGTTTATCCTAGCTAGCTGCATGGATTTGAAGCTGTTCAAAATTTCTCTAAAATGATTCTGGTGAATAGTGGGACAACATTATTTATTACGTTGATTATTCATGTGCAGTGTAGTGGACCATTTTGTTTGTGAATCTAATCTGAACTATTTGTATTCCAGAAAACTACTTGAATAAAAAATAAATAAATGCAGAAACACTTGTCTTTCATTTAGCTTTCTATTTGCAGTCAGGTTTGTTCAGAATTTGCACTTGCACTGAATGTTTTGGCACTTCATTTAGATTTTCCTGTTACTGATACTCACAGAAACAGGTGCATGAGTACAACTAACAGATCTGTTGGATCACAGACGTGATGAATTAATCTTTTAGTCTAAGTGGTGTATATGGCTGTTTTATGTGGAATTGAATTTATATTGAGCTGCAATAAATACTTATTTAGTTCCTAAACTTTTGTTTTTTCCAGAGCCAAACGTTCTAGCTGGCACATTAATTGCTCACACGGATGCAGTCTGGGGTCTTGCTTACAGTGGTGTAAAGAATCACTTACTATCTTGTTCAGCAGATGGCACTATTAGATTGTGGAACCCACCAGAAAAAATGCCCTGTATTTGCACTTACAATGGAGAGAAAGGTAAGTTTTTTGCAGTGACGTTTTGGTTTTGAAAATTTGAGACATCTGATGATGTATCTTGGCTTATCTCCATTTTTCAAAACTAGATAACAGGACTAAAGGGAAAAGATTTTTTTTTTTTTTTTAGTAAGATAATCCTGGCACTGTGGTGTTACTCTAACGGGAACAAATTTCTTTGTTAAAGTATGAGTATAAAGCAAGCTTAATGCTTAAACTGTCAAGAATTTTAAAGTGTTCTTTCTAAAGATGGTTTTTTTTACTTTTTAGAGCATGGTATACCTACATCGGTTGACTTTATAGGTTGTGATCCTGCTCATATGGTGGCATCTTTTAACACTGGCAGCACAGTCATCTATGATTTAGAAACATCCCAATCAGTGGTAATGCTTTCATCACAAGTAGAATCTGGTAAGTAAAGCTCTCTTCTGTTAAATATCCATCTGGAATGAGGTATTTTCGTGCAAGTTCATGGGAAATAAAAAGAAAAGCGTATGCTCTTCACCCGCATTATGTGATTTGATGTCTTAAGTTGGTTAGTTCCAAATGTCTTTTCAGTTGAAAAGTGTGGATTAGCAGGGCTTGAAAGCTGCCAAAGCAACAGTTTTTCATCTCCTAAGCTTAGTTTTCTCTGGATTTGGTTGTCTAAATTGTATATTAAAATAGTTGTAATTATATAGCTTTGACGTGGAAGATAATAAGAAGTGATTTAAGCAAATGATTAGTTCAGTGTACAATCTGTACAGGTTGTGCTTATACCTCCTCTCCTGTGGAACATTTAATATTAGAAATTCTGTTGCTACAAATAAGATGTTACAGAGACATAGCTCATTGTTGAGAGTTGTATGTAGTTGATGAGACTCTAAATAGAGGAGCCTTTCTCAAGACTTAAAGCAGAGGTGTATATCAAAACACAGAAAGTGCTTTGTGAGGAATATTCTAAGAACTTTTAAAGAGATTCTAAACTGTTCATTGTTTCTTTAAGCTGAAATACAAACGTCTGACAATCTGATAGATTTGGTTGACTTTAGTTATTTGTACTCTTTGTTTTCGAGGTAATCTTTTTTTGATATGGAAGTATAAGGGGTGTGTTCTAAACATACAGATAGTTTGTTTCTGCTTGGTTAGTGCTGCCCTGAAGTACCTTCCTTGGTTTGTTTGCCTTCCCTCTCAAGGATCTTTCCTATATGTAAACCACTTGTCCAGCTTTAACCTTAAAGTACATTGACTGGAACATACCTGGCTTAGTCCACCTCCTGTAAAACAAGAAGCTGTTAGTTATAAGACTTATATATGTTGTTCCTAAGGTGTTATTTATATAATACTAGTTAATACAATAAGCTAAAATGCAATGCTAAAATATTCTTATTTTAGCTTTGACCCTTTCTTTAAGGCAGATGAGTATATGTTTGTGCTTTTTATTTATTTTCAGGTATACAATCAAATAATCATATTAACAAGGTAGTAAGTCATCCCACGCTTCCTGTAACTATTACAGCTCATGAAGATAGACACATCAAATTTTTTGACAACAAAACGGGTAAGGGTAAAGAGACCCTAATCTTTATGTCTGAAAATGTTCCAAGTAAATCTGGATGGATGTAGGGAGAAACCATTTGTAGAGAACTTACTGGTGATCAAGACTTCATTGCTGCAGTTCTACATGAAAGCGAACTTCTGGTATTTGTAAGATAAACTTCACTACTTCTTACATGAAATAATGAAGTTCTTCACAGTTGTGACTTTAGCAGTCAGAAATACTCTTAGGTAGAGATGGTTGTGAGGGGCAAGAATATCCTTTTAAATTAGCAAGATGTTAATTTATAGAATATCTGCACCATTTTCATTCTGTCCTCATTTCCATATTTCTAACTCCAAGCATGCATCAGTGATGTTTTTTTACCTCTCAGTACTAAATGTCATTACTTATTATGATGGCAAGAAATAGCCCTTATATACCATGTTATTCTGTATTGCATTTAATGGTAATATTACTTTTAAGATAAACTACTTCACAGGAAATTGACCGTTTATTTTGTTTTTAGGTAAAATGATCCATTCTATGGTTGCTCACTTGGATGCTGTCACAAGTCTAGCTGTAGATCCTAACGGAATCTATTTAATGTCTGGAAGTAAGGGGTTTTTAATACTCATATGCTTTATGTATTTTGCATTTCTGATGCATTTAAGCGTCTGACAAAAACCTAACTTTCTTTTTTTCTTTTTTCTTGTGTTTTTTTACACTAAACAGGCCATGATTGTTCCATTAGATTATGGAATTTGGACAGCAAGACGTGCGTGCAAGAAATAACAGCTCATAGGAAAAAGCTGGATGAATCAATTTATGATGTAGCATTTCATCCATCAAAAGCATATATTGCCAGTGCAGGAGCTGATGCCCTTGCCAAAGTATTTGTGTGACACAGCAGAACAAACCTGCGTCATAACAGCAGGTCTGTTTGGACAAAAAAGAGGGAATGCGTCACTGCCATCAATAAGGTTACCAATAAGACACTACATCTGATCTGCCTGGGTGAAGGCTCTGAAGTGGGGCAGGTTTAAGTTGGTGAAAAGTCACCACATCTTGAACAATGTCAGGCTCATTCATTTAACTGTAATTACTGTATTTGGGGGGGGTGGGGAGAAGTAAAAAAGGAAAATCAGTATTTGTAGCCTTGACTGGATATGAACTGAGCGTATGTCTGTTCTTTAGGTGTCTTTAAGCAAACGTGGAGTCTGATCTTACAAAAGACTTTTATTTTGGACTCTGTGTGCTGCCTTAGGGTTAGGAATGTGGTGCTCTTGTGGGGGGAAGTGAGCTCCAAGAGTAGCTTTCTTTTCATCTCGTAGTAATCTTCTGTTTATCAGTTGAATGCCACAGATTCCCCTTTTAAACTTTTATTTTGCTTTAAAGAAAAGGAAATTTAACTTAAAATATTTTAGCATTAGTTGCACAAAATGTTTGGATAAAATTCTAGTTTTTATAAGTCTTTTTATATATTTAGCCTGTCACAACAGTGCTCAAGATTGTATTGATAATGTTTTTCTGCATTATAGAACCCTAAAACACAGAGAACTCACTGACCCGCTGCCGTGTAACCACACTCTTCCCTTCTTTTGCCTAATACAGCTCAGCTAAGTCCTTGCATAAGGATGCTAATTCTTCATCATCAACTGTCTTCATAAATAAAGGACTGTAAAATGTGTTTAAATGAAACACAGAGGGGTTAACACCCCCCGATGAACTCTTTAAAAAAAAAAAAAAAATTAATCTTGGCATCCTATCACTATGTGATATTTTGTACATCTTACTGTATTTACGAGTTTATTTATCAAGGATTACCCATCTTGCTAATGGCCTATTGTTATTTATTTCACTTTTTGTTGGTCTTTATATCCTTTTATGTAGTGTGTTAAAGGGCCCTGTATATCTATTATGGCAATCTTTGGACAGTCTAAAATAGATGAGAAAATGGGACATTTCATAATTCTGAAGTTGCAAACCAAGATTTTTTTTTTTCTTTGGTTAAGTATCTGGAGTGGAGTTGAATCCAAAAAACAATTGTTTCAGAACTTTTGGAGTGAAAAATATTTTTATTTGCGTTTCAAATAGAATACAAAAGTAGTTGATTCAAGATTCATAAATCTGCTGTGTTTTGACTAGTTATTCCCTGCTTCTATTTTATTTTCAGATGTGCTTCAGTTTATGGTGTAACTAAAGATTTTGTTTGTGTAATGCATGATTAATACAATAAAGTATTTTTTCTAGTCTTCCACAAAACTTTTCTGATCAGTTTGCGAGTTTTGATGAGTTTTGTAAGGTTTCTGTTTTACAAACTATGAATCAGCAAATTTTTAAGATTGTACCACATAGCAGAAGTACAGCTGTTGAAAAATAATGTATATAAAATGCATATAATAAATATTAAATGGTGTACCTGTATGTTACTGTTGGCTACATTATTTTGTGTTGCACAGTTTTGAACGTGTCATTCTACAAGTTACTAAATTAGGTCTAAATTTCAGCAAAATGACCATTTGTTTATTATGCTTACAAGCTGCTTTGCTTTTCGAAAATTGTAATAGTTGTTTGGGTGTCAACAATGTTTCAAGCAGCAGCACCCACATATAAGAACATGTTTCCACAATACTTTTAGAGCTTTTTACAAGAACAAATTGAGAATTAATGTATTTTTAGAGCCCTTATAAGATGATCACACTGCTTTTGATTATCTCTGTATATGAAGTGGTTCTGAAGTGATTTAGGGGCCAGGGAGGTACTCTGGTTTCACTTCAAACTGCCATGGAATCATTATGTTAAATTTAGAAAAACAGAACCTTAATTTCTAAATGCTGACAATTGGTCCCTATGTCAAATGGTGCCCATTAACCTTTGTCTGTTTCTTTACAAATCCTCCAGTAAAGATGGTGTACAGAAGGGCAGTCGTCTTTGTAAGAGGCCGAGCAACACGTCAATGTTTAGCAACTCTGTGATGAGTCACTTCCTTGACAGTGTATCAGCAGAAACAGGAAACTACAACATGAATCTTAGATTTTCATGCAAAAGTAGTATATGTAGGTATAAATTACCTTTTGCTGGAACATGTTCTTGTAAGTGGCTTTAACTGTATTCTTCTATGTAAGTTTCGAGTTCAGCAGTGAGAATGTATCTCATGCCATCTCATGTCAAAGAAATTAGATTTTTAAAAATGAGGAAAAAAGATGCCCATGGTAGGCAGAATACTGCAGTTGTATTCTGAAATTAATTTTGTTTTAGTAATAATGTTATATTGTTTGAAATGTGTTACAGTAAATAATAATTGTATAGGAATTGGATAATTTTGTCCTTTATCATGAAGGTTGAGGTGAGGCCTTTCAGTAACTGCTTGTAGGACACTAAGACTTTACTTTTGAAAGTGACATTCAGCTGATTTGCACTTTTTTCTTTCCAGTCTAAAGCATTCAACTAATCAACAGACAAGACAGTATTTGAATTTTATTGGAAGTAATTTCATAATCGCCTTTTCTGAAGCCAAACATTGTTTCTGGCAGCTTTTCCAGACTGCTGCATTTTAATGCTTAAATGAAATGTGATTGTTTAATAAACATTGCCATGCATAACATTTACTTTTTTTTTTGAGTTGTATTAAAATTGAAATGGTAAAAACAAAAATTTGCTTATTTTCTTTAATTGAAATCTTAGTCTTCTTAGTTCACTAATGCACAGTGGATCAAATGCTGTAGTGAAGCTTCCTATATTGAATACTAGCAATAATATAGTACAGTCTTTTAAATACTGTGGGGTATAATCTAAAACTTTTATTATTTTATAGAACAGAAGAGCTGTAGTACTGGTGGTGAAAAAACTGGTAGTGCTGAAATAAATGTTTCTGTTTAGGAAAAACATCTCAGATTCTCTGAAAGGACTGATTTACTTCGCTTTTGCAAGTGAGACCCAAGGGATTCGCACTGAAAAACTTGATGGCAACATACCTAAGTGCTTAATATTTAAGGTTTAGCACCAAGGGCATAGTTGATGCAACGGTCCTATTCATCTTGCTTTTTACTGTAGGAACTGCTTTAAGCACTAAGCTTTCTGCAGCTTAAATAAAATAAGCATGAAATGTACCTTAAAAAGGTTGTAACAAGCCCTGATAAAGATCCTTTCCTAATTTAGAAATCCTAAGAAATAATTATTATTTTTTTTTTTTAACTGGGAGATAATGATAGATTTTTCTAGTGGAACTCTGGGCTTGAGGATACATTGTCAGGCTGTACATCTCTCCCACTGCACACGAACTGATTTATTTTAAAACTGACAGCACTCTGTCTTGGCATGCTTTTAATTACACGCTGCTCTAGCACACTTCCCAGCTCGAAACAGCACAAAGCTGCTTGGTCACCGTGCTGACTGCTTTTCCATCTAGCTACCCCATGATGTAAAAGGTGTCTCAAACAAATGCTTCCCATTTGAACAACTGGTGGTTTTGTAGGTGGCCTGCCTAAATCCTGCTGAGGTGACTTAAAACTTCTGTTCTCCTAGATAAGATTCCTAGCATGAAAATATAACTGACCACCTTTTAGCTGTCTGGTTTGATTATACTCTTTGTAGCTATGGTTTTTTTGTTGTTTGTTTTTAAAAAAGTTCTGGAATTGTTTCTAAATCTGAGGAGAGCATGAATCATGGTATGAGTTCCATATTTAATATGTTCTCTATATATATAATCAGAATACACATATGTTGAAGCTAAATGGTCTCTATTAGTAGGGTTTTTTTTAATGAATAGTTGAAGGGTTTTTTTTAAAAAAAAGTCATTAAAATTTCATTAAAGTATATTGACCAAAATATTGACTGACTTGATAATGGGAAATAACATCTTTCTTTTTAGTCCTACCTCTTTCCTAGATGTCATAATGCCCTTCCCCCTTTCAAGAGAAGTCTTCTAGACTTTCTCAAAGTGTGTATATAGCAAGAAAATATTTGTTTTTAAATATTTATGTTTATGGGAATTGATACCTGGAGAGTTCCCTAGTAACAAAAAAGCGACGTGAGGTAGCCTAGGTGTTAGGGCTCCTGTTGTCAGGAATCACTGATCCCCTGCCCTCAGCGCTCAGACTCAGCTCTCTGCTGAGTCAGTGACGTGGAAGTTGTGTATTTAACAGTAGTTACAGTTTTATTTCTGTTCGTGCACATCAAACTGAGGAGATGTCATAGCAGTCTAGAACCTTATTAGGAGACCTTTAACATTCTTCTTGCTGATTTCCCCTACTTCTTAAATTTGGTACTGATAAGAACACCTGGAAGGTCGCAGGTAGTGTTCCAGCTGGCTTAGTGACTGCTGCCTGTCAGCCATGCCGGTGCGCTGGCAGTGCCTGTTTGCACAGCTGACAGGATCCCCGCTCTGGCTGGGGGTAGTGCTGAAACGCGAGGGAGGTGGTCGGTTGGATAATCTGCGAATCGCGCTCTTGCCTTGCAGTTGCTGGAGGGGCTTGGGATGGAGCTTACATTTCAGTGTTGTACGAATGAATCAGAAATGAAGAAACAAGACGGGGCCCGGGCCCACCCGGAGGCACGGCAGCTCCGCAGGCGCTGCGGCGGGAAGCGCTGCCCGCTTGAAACCTCGGGCCAGGACCGGCGGCAGCGGCCGTGCTCGGGGCGTGGCCGCTGCCGTGCTCACCTGGCGGCGCCGCCTAAAGCCATTCCCCGCTCTCCCCCTGAGGGCAGAGCCGCTACGGTTAGCCGGAGGCAGCCCGGAGGCGGCGGTAAGACCTTCGAGCGGCGACCGGGGCGCCGGGGCCGGCTGCAAGCTGTGAGTAGGCCCGGCGGAGGTGCGGGGTGGGCCGAGGGCTGGCGCGGAGGGGAAGGGCTGCTCGCGTTGCCTGCTGCTCGTCTCGTGTCCCTAACGCCATGTGTGTGCCCCGTGTTTCTGCGGGGAGGCAGCGGCTGCGGCACCCCTGCAACTGCATCCGGAGCTTGGGGAGGTTCTGGTCGTGGGGGGTGGCCGGCCTAGGGCGCCATTTTCTTTGTAGTTGTTGGTTGGCCAAGGGCGCCATTTTCTTTGTAGACGTTGGTTGGCCAAAGGCGCCATTTTCTTTCCTCCATGTTTGTTGGCCAAGGGCACCGTTTTCCACACGGGTGGTGTGGTTGGCCAGAGGATCATATGCTATCGGCAGCTTTCGGGTGACAGGGTAGTTTTGGTTTGGCGCAGGCTTTTTCCCCTGTTTTTTCAGGTGTCTTTTCAGCTGTTAGTTTGTACCTTGAAATGGATGGATTTCATGTTGTTGAGATGCTTTTTAATAAATGTGTAGGGTTTTTTTTTTTTTACCCAAAGGTTAAACTTTTCAGAGGAAAAAGTCTCTTGCTTGATTAGAGGCATCTTGTATCTAAGCTCTCATCAGGCTTGCAATTGAAACACACTGCAGACTTGCAGTGTGCAAACACCCGCTGCGTTGCAGCAGCGTGGCACTGGGGCTGTGGGGCCATGGCTGCTGCCTTGGCCTGGGCGAGCATTGTGCCCCTGGGAGGAGTGGGTTGGCAGCTGTGAGTCTGTGCAGGTGTTATGGGTGCAGTCATCTGCCATCAGAAGTCACGGTGTTTTGGTCAGTGCCTGGTGCTTGTGGTGGAGTGGTCTGGAGCCAAAAGTTTCCCCTGGATTGTCTTACCTGCAGTTTGTTACTTAGAAATAACATGGTGTCTTAACGACAGCAAATGCTGTTAGATGCTTTAGAATATCACTTAATTACTAGGGTGATTGTGGCGCAGGAGCTGTATTTTGGCTTCCAGAATTAGTGCTTTGACTCTCCTGCCCTTGATAGCCCAGGTGACCGATTCTGCCAGTCTGGATGAATGTCTCTTTCTGTTAAGATGATGTTGCTAACAGCGGCTGTACAGAAGAATTTCTCAGAGGCCAGGAGTTTCCCTCATCTCAGTAATCTATCTAGTACCACATTGTTCCCATGGTGTGTATGCGCTATATTCTGCTGGAAGTTTTTTTTGGCAGCTGTTTTTGCTTAAACAGGCAATTGACTGTGGCTGCTTTTGTGTCTATAAGTCTGGTCTCCATTTAGACCTGAGCAAATCAGCTCACTGGGAAGTGAAGTCTTTGTTGATGTGTTTGTTAGCAGTGTGCTGTGCCACAGAGTTCTGTCTTCTAAATCAGCTCCTGGCCCTGCTCAGAACGCGCAGTCAGCATGGCAATGCTGCGTGCTTCATCGCGTTGAGAATATTTAGGTGGGAGAAAGCCATTGTCTGCGGTTGTTACTTCTCTGAACAAGAAGTGTGTTATCAAAATACCTAAGGGAAGGAGCCAGAAAACTGCTGAAATTGCTTAGCAGTGAATATTGTTTTGATTTAAAGTAAACATGTTAACGGTATGGTTTGTTTGGTTGGAACTTATGAATAATTTAAAAGTAATGGTAAATGAGTATGTTTTCTCATTTTTACTTTCCTAGGCTTTGCCACTCTTTTGACTTGATGTTGTCTTTCTTTTACTTGTGTTCCTTGGCAGAGAATTGTTTATCATATTTGTAATCTGATCGCACGCACCAGGGCAGAAAAATAATTGTTATCCCTCTTGCTTACATTCAGCAATATTCAGACTGCTGTTAAGTCATATGGGCTGTATCTGA
This sequence comes from Penelope pileata, assembly GCA_013396635.1. Classification (NCBI taxonomy): domain Eukaryota; kingdom Metazoa; phylum Chordata; class Aves; order Galliformes; family Cracidae; genus Penelope; species Penelope pileata. Next base: position 1,160,995 of record WBMW01000582.1, read on the forward strand.
CCTCAGCGGAGGCTGGAAAAGTTCAGTTAGTGTTTGCTAATGAAAACAACTGTGCAGAATTCTCATGCCTGCCTCTTAGGAGTTGGTCCAGCACGAGGTTCAGCTGCAAGTTCACTGCTACCCTGAGGCTGGGGGGGTTCAAGCTGACAGTGCCTGGCTTCCAGGAGGGTGTCCTGGGCCTGAGGTTAGGCTGCTCCGCAGCAAGGGAGCAGTGCTGCCTGCCCGTTTGGGGTGTCGTAAATGGGCTGCAAGGCAGCGCTGTTTCCTTCTGCGTGTCAGCGTTCCCTATCCAGGGATGGCTAGAGCTTCTTCCGGTCCTAGAAAAATAGGAAGGACATGGTACTTGTTTGTATGCAGGCACAGATGAATGTAAATAAATTTTAGAGTAATAAAGCAATAAATACCCTTTAAGTATTAAAATTTACTTATGATCAAGGATATTTCACTAACCAAACTTGATGGCTTGAAAGGAAAGGAAATTATGAGCCTAATGAGATTAAATTTAAAATGGGCAGTTTGCTTCAAAGCAGAGATTAAAGTTCTGGATTTTATCATAGACTGCAAATTTTCAGGACCTTCTTTCTTCATCTCAAGCCACAGGCAGAATCCCTGTTGGAAGCCAAAGAAAGCAAAAGAATTAGTGCTGCAGCTGACAGACATTCATAACTGGAAAATGCTCATACTTAAATTACAAACTGTTCAGTCGAAGTTTCCATTTATTTGGTGTCTATATTTGGATGACAGCTGATCACAAGCTTTTCAAACACATTCTGGTTCAGCTTCTCAAGAAAATCCTTTCTTTCCTGTCCTAGGTCCAAACCAAAGCCAGTCAGCAAGGTTTTCTTTGGACTGATGTTATTAGGCTGGGGATCTAAGCCTCCAGCTTCCAGACAGTTTGTTCAAGATACAAGTTGATCTTCTTTGACAATGTGCTCAGGCCTCCTATGGCACTTGCGTGCAACAGAGAAATTTTCTGTGATTTTTGTGTGGCTTTGCTGCTTACTGGAACTAGCTTACCCTTAAGCCTAATGAAAGGAAGGGATGTGCTGAGAAAACCACAATCTCTGCATTTAAAAGCAGTGACTGATGGAGCCTGAGAGCTGCCCCATTATAAAGATGGCCTAAAATCAAGGCATCAGAAGTTGTCATCACTTAGGTTCTTCAGAACAGAGGAGATGAAAACAGAGTATTTGTATTGTTTGGTGCCATACTTCATAGAAGAGAAGACATGTGGCAACGCTAATATGAAATGCAAATAGGACTGCAAATGCTGATGGGAGAAAATACTGTTCTGCTGAAACTGTTCTAGTTCATAAGTGCAAAGTCAAAGCAAAGAAACAAGTCCCTACCTCACCCCCTCCCCCAATTACTTCAGAAGTTGTAGAGAAGTAAAGTCACTGGGTTTTGACATAAGTGGTTTTTAGCTGGTTACGTAGCTATTTTTTGGCATTGATTTTGAAAGCCAAAGTCAATTCCTCCAAAGCGATCATTTTCTCTTAGGAATGTCAGGGTACTCTCACTTTTGGATTTTTCTTGCTTTTTGCAGTTTAGGTATTGATACAAGAGTAATAAAGTTCAGCTTCTGAGACGTGTTCTTTTGGCACTTGGCTCGAAGATGCAGTATGAAAGATCACAGAAGCGTCAGGTAGCACGAAGACTTCATAGTCACAGGTGACCTTCAGTCACCTCCGTTTTCCTATATACTACATCTGTCAGATGAGCGTACTAGCTGGAAAGCATCACACTGTTGAAAGATGTGCATGCTATGCGATTCATGGTAAGAGAGAGTCTAAATGCTTAAAAGCTGTGTGAGGTGTAAAACCTGAAGTGGTCTAGAAGTGAAACTGAAGACCCTGAGCCAAGGGCTGCGCCAGCACCTTGAGATAGCAGTTGTTAGTGACCAGCTCGTTCAGCAGGGAGCTGCTTCGTATAGACGTAGTCTTTGTGCTTCCCTGCTGAAGTAGCATCCAGGAAATAGCGAGTGTGGAAATGCTGAACGTCCTGTGTGTGTAACCCCTGGCTTGGGATCTCAGCCTGGAGGTAAATGCTTACCACATTTCCTTCAAGGACTGAAGGTCCTGCCAACGATAGATGAAGTAGCGTGTGTGTTTTATAACCTACAAGTAAAAAAATTCACCCAGGAAATGCAAGGAACAGATCAGGTCTCTTCCTGGACTTCTGGCAGTGAAAGATTCCTGCATTCCCAAGCTGTGGATTGCAGCCCTTACTGGAAGGTTTTGTGGTACTAGAAGTAATTTCAATCTCAGAATAAAATTTTCTGTATTTATATTGCTGTAGGAGCTCCTTGGAAGGGGTTGACTTTGGGACGCGTTAATTATAGTGTGATGTAAAATTCAGTTGCAATAGATATCTAACCCATTAAGCTCAGAGTCCTCTACTCTTTACTGAGTGACAGAATCATAATTTTTGATGGGAGGCAGTATGCTATCAGCAGAGGGGTTGCAAATCTGAGGTCCCCTGAGCCTTGAGAGTACTCTTCTGGAGAAAAAGGGCATATAGCTTTTCATCATTCCCGGCAGAGAGTTGTTCCCTTGCTGCCCATATTCCTGAGTGACAGTCCTAATAATTGCAGTGGTGTTCCCAAATGGAGTTTGCAGAAGTGTTGGTAGCTGCAACTCTGCTCACCGCTTGGCCCAGCAGCATGACACTGAACCCTCATTCTGTGGCTTCACCTTCCTTCTCACTCAAAAGAAAAGGTCATATCTATGTTTGCCATTCTGTACCATGCTGTTATTCCTGCAAACTTATCTTCTACATACAGCACAGTTCATTCTTTCCTCCTTGGCTCTGTATCACACCAGCTCTCAGTCCTTCTAGGGTTCCATATAAAGTTTATATATTTTAAAAAGTGTTTTTGGTACCTACTGTTTCTTACCTCAGTATAATTGGGCTGTATGAGGGTACAAATGATGTCCTCACCTTTCCTATGAAATGGCAATACAGGGGCTTCTAGTTCCACAGGGTCCAGAAATCTAAACTTGCTTTTTCCTCGATGAATGAATGACATCAGTAAAGCTGCCCTCTCCTTTGCAATAGTGAAAAGCAATCAGGGAGGGAAAATGTGATTTTGCTAGCCCGTGTGTAATTCATATTCAAATAGTTCAACTGGCATCATATCTAATATGAACAACTGCTATAACTTTGGTATTGACTGATTCAAATTAAAAAAACAACAAAAATATCTGTGTAAGAAGTATCCTTGCTGTTTGAGGATGATTTAGGATTTTTTCCTTCTTCCTCATAATGGATTTAAAACAATATAGACAAGAAACATCACATACAACTTAGTCAAGCTGTACTGCATGAATCATAGAATCACGAGGTTGGAAAGGACCTACAAGATCATCTAGTCCAACCATCCTCCTAGCACCAGTATTTCTCACTAAATTCCTAAACCATATCCCTCAGCACCTCATCCAGATGTTTCTTGAACACCACCAGGGACATGAGGTTCATCATAAAAAGACTTTTATATTACAGGATATTGAAGCATCTGTAGTGCCGCTTCTTTGCATTACATATATTTTAATTTTAATTTAATTTTAAGCTAAATTAAACTTATTCACAAAGTTGATATTGCATATAAATTTATACAGCGATAGCTGAATACTTTTAACTATAAACACATAACAACATCAAGGATAACAATTAATAGAAAAATACAAGGCATCCTTGCCATTCGTGTTTAGTGTAATACACAGCCAGTCATAAGTTAAAAATACACAATAAAAGCCTGATGAATACTATCCCTTCTGTGCCACTCCATAACTAAGAATTTTACAATCAATAGCACAAAAACGAAAATGAAAAAGAAAACAGAAAGGGAAAACCTATATTGATGAAAAAAGTGCCAATTTGTTTTCTTAAGTCTGTTTTACTTGCAAAAAATCTTCATTTTCTAAAGAATGCTTGAAGTCTGTTATTCACTCCTAGCCTCCAGAAGAACTCAATAAATCAATTTCATAATTTTAACTACATGCATGTAGGTATAAAAATATCACTGTATGTCTAGTTTAAAATGAAATTAAAGCCATTTTTCAAGAAGACTATTTTTCCATCTTTAATAGACCTCATATATCTTTACAAACATTTTTACTAGCATTAGGAACTTAGTATTCTCTGAGCTACCGAATCCCACTTAGATCTGTTCCCTTCTCTAACCATGTAATCCTATATAAACCAGTTTCAAGGTTGAGATGCCTTTGGATTTGAATTTGAGTATTTTCATTCCCCAGTGTATGATCTACTTTAATCCATCTGCCCACGATTCCTGTCTGGAAGTGTATAGCCAATAGCAACTTCATAAAATCAAGACAGTACAAGACAAAAGAGAGAAAATCCAGGTTATCAGATATATGAGGAATATCACTATTGACTTCAGTGGTGCAGGAAACAGTAATATTGTTTAGGACCCAGATCCTCAAAGAGAACTACTGTGCTGAAAACGCTTTTCAAAATCTGTACCAGAAGATGTCACGGAACCATGCTAATCTTTGGGTATAAATTAAATGTCTCTTGATGTAAATGTTGCCAGATGTTTAGTATCATTCACCATAGCAAAACCTCAACTAGTAAAACATCTGTCATACCTCTTCTCAAGCTGCCTGGCACTAATGGGTGTTGCACAACCGAAGCACTAAAAACACTTCATGCTATCATGACAACTCCTTGAAAAGATACAAAATCATAAGCTACAGAAGGTTCACAGAAGATAGTACTGTGTATTTAAAATTATATTATTTTTAAGTTGTAGGAGAACATCTAAGAAATGACAGCAAAAATATCAGAGCTGTATTGTTTCCTCTGCTGATACCTGATAGCCTTAAGTGCACAATATGCATAGCTTTAAACTTGGGCTACTATAAATGTACTGAAAGTGATATTAGCTGTTCGCCAAATTCTGCTTTCCCGTATCAAGTACTACCTCTAACAAGCTCACAAGATCCTTGGCTGACTACAGAAACAGAAAGTAGCCCTTCTCCTTCTCTTACATTATGATAGTATATATAATAAAACTTCTGTAGTTAAGAGGGACCATGTCAGTCCCATAATTCTTAGTTTCAGAAAATATCCAACAGCAGATTATTGCTTAGAGTCCAGAAAATCTTTGCAGATGCCTCGAATAACATCAGGAACCATCTGCTCCAATCCAGTGAACTCCCTGGTGAAGAAAGTGTGAGATTCTCTTGGTTCAGAAGCCATATCTTTCAGATCATCCAGAGGTGCCCAGGCAACACCAACAGAGAAGATTGTTATTCCTATGATGTATTGATAAAGGGAAAAAAAAAAAAAAAGGTAAACCCGTTTTGTTCTTGGCTACAAGAAAACCAGCAGTTTCTACATTCATTAAATAATTTGGATCAGAAAAGTGTTTCAATACCTGCAGTTTGTCAAAGATTATTAGATCTTGCAACTAAATACCAGGAATTAAAGGCTTGTCTCAATAAAAATCCTGATGGAAATAAGTGACATCTTACCAGCATCTAAGTTTTGCAGTGATGCACATGAATGCACCAGTGACAGTGTTTCTTGTTTTTCAGGACTTAGTGTTTAGAACAATTTTGAAAATACATAGCACGAAGGATCCAAATGCATGTGCTTAGTGTTTTCAAGCATCAGAAGTCCAAGAGGCTTTTTGATCAAAATTACTTATTTTTTTCCCAGATGATGATGGAGAACAGAAATAATGCCAACTGGATGCCATCACTGGTTGGAGCTTCACTACATGGCTCTTTATTTTTATCTACTAATTTCTCTCTGGTTTAGGAAAATAAGTCTGGGTGTACATTTTTAACAAAGGTGCCATGAGTGAGTCTACTTATACCTGGCTTGACATCACTTATTTTTCATCCTAATGAAAAGCAGTTCCTCAGAGCTATTCTGAGGCACATTCCTATTCTGCTAAATTTAAAACAAGTATGATACTTTATTTGCTCACTGGAGCTTTGTTTAAACTTTAAAGTCTTGACATGGACAATACAGCAGAAATAGGATGAATCAAATCCCGCTGTCTTTAAAGATGTGGTTTACCTGACTTTTGTGCAGCAATGGCAGGTCCTCTAACATCATCATAAGACTGACCATCGGTCAAAATAACAAGGAAATTTTTGTTTGCTCCATCCTTCACTGGCCCAAATACATTTCTGGTTGTGAAAGAAATGGCATCACCAGTAGCAGTGCCACCACTCATGTAACGAATGTTCCGGATAGCAGAGAGGACCTTTTCTTTTGTGGTGTAGTCTGTGAAGCTGAACTCAGTACGCTGATCATATGTGAACTGCACAGTTGCAATCTTGGAACCAATATCAGAGATCTCAAAAGCCTTAGCAACATTGCTGATGAATTCAAGTATGAGGCGGAAGTTGCTGTCTCCAACACTGCTAGAACCATCTATCAGGAAGCCTATGTTGACAGAGTTGTAGCATGTCTTGCTGCACAACATTTGCTCATGTGAACACAACTTTTGGACAAGAGGTTTTACATATTTGGTGGTACCAAACCAGCTGGGCATTTGGTAAGAGAAGAAGCCATTGTTTCGGCAGACAGCCTGTTTGAAAACAAAAAGTCAAAAGGCAAATACCAAGACAGCAGTTCTGTAGATAGTAAACAGTCAAACTTGTCCCCAGCTCACATCATTAATGAGAAGCATAACAACTGGAAATGTTAATTATGCTTTTTGAAAATGAATGAAGTCATGGCTACTGAATATCCAAAGGATTTTTCCTTACTCACTGAAAATTAGATTTTTGCATTTTCCCTTTTAACATCATAAACACTTTTTTTTTTTTTTAAAATATCTATAACTCATTATACAGACATACAATTGAGTAGAAATATCACTCCAGGTCATTCAAAGTAAGATTTCTTTTTTCCTGTGGCTTCCATAGTATGCATATAAATTGCAAGGTAGTTGAGAAGGGGGTTAAGTTTAAAATCAGCTCTCCAAGTGTGATAACTAATCTGGCTAAGATCAAAATGCAGAGTGGGGGACGGGCTTCAGTTACCTAAGGGTATTTCTTTGTACGCCTATAAGTACGTAAGAGCTGGACCTGTGCGGGATGAGAAGCAAGCTGTCTTGTGCATGGAAGCAGCAGGGCCATAGTGCTTCATTCTTTTGTGATCTGAACTATGAACTTTCTGCTGAAACAAGATATGTAAAACCTCCCTACGAAACAGTGCTTGGAAAGCTCTTGTGAGCATGAGACCCATGTTTGAATTCTTCAGTTAACTCATACAGAGCAAGACCCAAAACTCTTCATCCAAGATGAATGTCTTACATGTGAAGTTGTTAGGATGTGTTTGTCAGCCTTTCCTGTTCTCTTCATAACAGAAGTAACCGAACAGTCCCTCACAGAGCAGGTGCTGAAAGATACTGCCTCCCTGTCTGCCATTTCAGGATAGGAGACAAACCTGTGCTCCACTGCTTCAACACATTTGGCTATGCCTAAGATAGGAGAATCTCTTACTGTGAGAATCTTCATGCAATGACAAAGTCCAAGAGCTACAACTTGGCCAAGACTCTGAACTGGAAGGACAGTAATAGCATTTTGGTACCTCTGCACAGCCCCATTAGCAAGAAAATAACCCAACAGTTGCACTCAAGATTTGCAGTCCCAATATTTTAAGACTCCTTAGTGATTTTTTTTTTTTTGGAGAGAGAATATCTTTTATGATACATGTAACAATTAGCTCATTAGGACTCTAGCATGTAGTAAATCCTCTAGAGTCATACCCACGACTGATGAATGAATAATTATGTTCACTTACTTTGTCAACAAAACCAATGTCTTGTACCATTCCCAGCTCTTCAGTTATGGGTTTTGCTACAGATACAATGAATACATTAACTCCAAATTCTCTGGCCACGATACCAGCTTCTTCTATATCATCTGAGGGCCAGCCATCCAGAAACACTACAATGATTTTGGGTATTCCTTTGCGTGCTCCATTTTCCATAGAGAAGAATTTCTGAGCTGTGTGTTTCAAAGCTTTCCCTAGTTGTGAACAGAAAAAAGAATACAAAGAAATAACACAGTTACATTTTGGTACCTGTTTTCTAGACAGAAATGTGATGGATTTTAGTTATGATTACAGGTATAACCCAACAAACCAAGGAAAGAGAGTCCCATAATACTTGAGTAATTATGAAGCATGAGCGGCCTATAACGTGTTAAAAAACAAACAAGCCCCTCTCCCCCCAAAACAAACAAACAAAAATGAACCAAAAACAAACCCAAACCTCATAAAGCTGAGGGAAAAATCACTGAAGATTCCACCCCCCCCACAGGTCTTGTTTCGTACTAAGCAGATATATTAGTGCCTGCCAAGTGAGTTGGAAGGAACAAGTTGAGGAGCTACTTAAACTTCGCTCATATAATACAACATATCTGGGAAGCTTAGCTTCCTCATTTTGACAAATATCCTTCACAACCTCTTACTACTTATCTCCAGTTAATTCAAACTCCTTAATTAGCCACTCAACAAGAAAGAAATGCTAAGCCTTTTAGATATGAATTTGTCTAACGATACCACTCTGTTACATGTGAAATGCTGATTACTGTTTAAACACAGGAAATGATATTTTCACTTCTCACTAATTAAATGTACTAATTAAAAGCAACCCTAACTTCTGAAAATGAAATTGAAAAGATGGCATTTAAAACACTTTCTTACATAACTGAATTGTAAGTACTTCAGTGTATGTATGTATACATACAAACAAATATGTATTTACTTACGTAAAGCAGTAATTTTTGTTTTCACAGAAGCATGAACTCACCTGTGTTAGAATTGCCTCCTCTGAACCCTATTTCCTTTATGGCAAACAAAACCTCTTTTGCAGCAGTGAAGTTTTTCAGGTAGAATTCAATTTTTGGATGTTCACTGTGGAGAAATAAGACTCAACAAACGATGTGGTTGACTTTTCAAACCACTGTAACATTAGCGAGCTGAATTCAAGTTTGAATCATTTTGTTCTTGCTCATATATACTCTACTTCTATTTTAGTAACTAAAAACGTAGACAATACTCCTTACTTAATTCACTCAATCCTTAGCAAAAGGAATTATTTAGCAGGGTGGATAAATTAAGAAAAAGATCATTCTTAGGCTTATTGAGCAGCTGAAAACACTAGGTTTAAGACGTATACAGAAATACATTTTGAACGTGCCAGATGTTAAACTACGTGCGTTTATATCTGAAAATGACACAAGTGGCACAAGAGTGGAATATGATCCAATTTGTGATGTCTTCACATGGACATCTCAGTATAGCACAGAGCAAACAATGTTCCAGGCTGGAGTTTATTTTCTCTTGCTATTATCGAGCAAATACCGTCCTGCAAAACATATATTACTTGATGTCTCTTGTTAATCACCCGGTTATATTTCATGTAAGTCTGTTATTACCTGGCTTGTACAACTCCAACATGAGGCCCTTCCGTTCCAACTCCCAACATTACAGCTACTTTTCCAACAAAGTTTTTCTGCAGATTAAATCTACGTTGGCCGATGTTGTAACTTCCATCAATTAGAAATGCAATATCAGCTTTACAGTCTGTGAGCATTCAAAAATAATTAGACTTACAGAGCACCAAATAAACGTTAAGATTTTGTTCATCAAAAGTTAAACCTAGGGTCCTACCTTTGTTTCCAGTCTTTTTGTCAAGGGGCTTCTTAGGTCTTTTGCCTTCAATAAAGAATACGGCACGGATAATTTAAGAACAAGACAAATGGAAGAAGCTCAGATTCCAAGAACTGCATTGCAAACTATCCTCAGTAAAAATTGGCATGGGGCTGTATCATCCTTCAATGGCTTTAATTATTAAAGTTTCACTACTGTTTCTTTGCTCCTTACAGAATAATCTTTTTCAAATGAAACAATTCAACCTGCCTTTCCACACCTGCCTAGCTGACTACTGAAATGTATACAGAAATTGCTGCATCTCCGCATCCCAAGCGCTACCATTTCTCACTTAGCTTTTGGCTGTCCAGTGACAGTTTTAATGCTTTGGAAGCAAGCTGGGACTTAATCTGTAAGCAGATGTTCTATTCACAAACAAGATTCAAGATCAATACGTATATACCGCTTGCCTTCATAAAAACTGATCTAGCCTTTTACTGGTGGTATTTTCTGTAGAGAAATTCACATAGCGTCTCAATTTCTGCTATGTAAGTCCTGACAGCACTTCACTGTTAAGAACTTCTATAAAAAGGAATGCATAAACTGTCTTCTCTGTCACTTAATAGGAACTAATATCCCACGAGCTCATAAACTCTTGCCTTCCTTTATGTCATCCGTACTAGTTTTCCAGATTAATTCAAGTGTTTCTTCAATTACATGAATGCTACTGATATCAGAATCAATCTCCCTGATTATGAAATAAGTTCTTCCTTTTGCTGATGAAAGACACACAAAAACAGATATTGTACGTTTTCTTCTTTAAAAATAAATCCTAGGAAACATAGCATGTTAGTCACGACATCATGTGCTGTAGCACATCTCAACAGGGGAGGCTTCCAGTGTTGGAGGGATCTCACTTGTACCTGTAGCAGGCCGCGCTGTTGACACTGATCGTCCCACTGCTTCAAGCGCTGTGTTGTTGGTACCTGCTAAAATATTGCAAGAATGAATTTACACTATTTAATTCTATTTAGACAAAATTGAGTGCTTGAAGAACACTATTTCCAGTAGTCTTTCTAGAGTACTTCTAGTAATCTTTCTGTATAATCTAGAAGGACTAATCTAGCTGGAACAGAATTAATTTAAGGAAATTGTGGAAAAGTGAAGATGAAATGAGATAGAAGTGAAAATTTTTGCTACATTTCATATACTAATCACATTATTTATATAAAAAATTGCATAGAAGAAGGTTCCTAGACTTTCGTTAACATCTGGAATACGGTTTGCAAAATAGTAACTGTGAGCCACCTACGAGTCACTGAGAAAGACGAAGCCCATCTAGAGAGCACCTGAGACTGGATCCCATTGGCATTTACAGCTGGGTAGTTTTCCTGTCCTGGGAGAGTCTGTACCCTCACGGCTCCTCCTGCGTTGGTGATCACCCCTCTGAGAAAGGAAAGAGGTTTTTACAAATCAGACATTTTAGTTACAAGAAACGGCAATACCGTTGTATTATCATCAGTATTTTGGACACTAGCCTCCTGGAAAAGATACCACATATGCAGATGGTTGCATTCAGGCTAAAACAAACTGTAAGGAACTGAAACGTTTGTTAAGACAAGCTATTCTGAAGAACATCACACAGATGTAGAAAAAATTATCAGGAAATTCTAAAATTCTAACTGTTCTCACTGAAGCAGAAGAATGGTGTTTTCTTTTTAAGAACGCACTAATTCCTGAAGGAAAGAGCTAGAGCACAATGCATTTCCCTCCTCAGGGAAGGCTGCTATCATCATCCTTTTGTTGAGTGCCATTCTGTGGCACAATGAGCATGTTCTGGCATTGCCTGCCAGATCTGCCTGCCATGCAAGACAAACAAAGGCATCACTGGTTTGAAAATCTTGCTGATGCTTATGTGCTGAGCCTGCCAGCACTACTGGGACTTATGTGAATATCCAAGAGAAAAACAGATTTGTGTTTAGGAAATTTCAGGGTTAAAATCAGCCCAGAGAGAACTTTGTTTGTTTTTGCAGGCAGAGAGGTTGTTGAGACAGTTGAAGGCATCAGAACTTTTAAGATTTCTTTTTATATGCTACTGAAAGAATGGATATTATTTTTAGGGGCCAAAATTCAATGTTAAGCTTCTCTAGATGAAAGGAAAAACTTAATGGTTTGTAGCTCTTGGGCAGGTATAGTACTGTGGGAAACAAACAACCATTTCAAGGCTACTGAAATGCAGCAATGTGTGCCTTTGTGTTTGTTTTTCTTATCTGTTTGGTTTCCTGCTTGAAGAGAGGTCCCAGCCTGATCTGATTTAAAACACTGTGAAAGTAGAATAATCAAGACTGGAGTTTAGAAAATCTTGCACATATTTATGGTAATACGAGCTCTGGGCTTCGGTGGCAGTTTCCACATCAGTCTCCTTGTGGCCTACTTAAAATACATTCCTCACTCACAGACACAATTTGCATTTCTAAATGGAATTGTGGTTGTATGTATTTAATTCTTGTCCCTTTGAAGGATTATGATGGTAGTTTCACAATACACAGATACTTTTTTTTTTTTTAATCTAGGAATACTGTATACAGCATATAGACTGAGGAGCTTTACTAAAGTTACCCTGAATGCTTGAGTTTAAAATTGGATGAAGAAGTTGGCAAATGCAAACAGCACTTGACATTTCTCCTTACTGTCTAAGGAAAGAGTGATGAAAAAAAGATTTGTGAATTGGCAAGATGTTCTACTCTAAGGAAAGACCCTGAGTACGAGGGCAGCAGCGCTGCGAAGGGCTGTTGAAAGCAGTACATACTGAGCAGGTTCAGTCTTGCAGACCAGAAGCAAAATGTTTGCTCAGAAACTCACATAGAATGATTTTACACTAATGACGACATTCGTCATATGTCTATGCGTTGGCAACCTGCTTTTTTCACCTCTCAAGGGAGAGTAAAGAGATCAAGATCTGCCACACCAGAAGTTCCCATAACCATTGCTAACTAAGTGCTGCCTGTGCTAAGCAGCTGGCATTTCCCTTAGGGTCCTTGGATGAAAGCAGTTGTTTTCATAGAGCTAAAAACAGACACGACAGCTGAATTATATGAATTTCCATCTTTCCTTCCTCTTACCAGCAGATACATCAAGCTCTTTCCGCATCATTCACCTTGCTCCACAGCTCAAGCCGCATCCCCTTCTCCAACCCGCAGCCTCCTACTGCTGCCTGACTGCCATCAGTTCAGAGACAGGGAGCTGGTCTGGGTTTCAGGCCAGCATCCTCTGGCCCTCTGCTCTTTCTGTCCCCACTGCACGTGTATTGCTTTTAGCAAGAAACAGGGCTCAGCAGTAGAAGTAGTCCATGCAGCAAAGTTTTCCAGGAGATCTGCTGGTGCTCAGAAGCCCAGCCCCTCCGACCAGCCCACACTTTTGTCAATAGCTCCGTAGCTAACACCACAGCTGCTCATCAGTTCTTGTGGTTTGGTTGCAGCCACCTTGATAATACCATTATTTGCCTTTGTTCACTTGAATTCTAGGAACCTGATGTTTAATTAGAAGTGTTCTCATCCTGTGATTTGTTATGAAAAGATGTGCATGCCTATTTAGCATCTAAAAATGACATTACGTTAGGTCTGCGTTGAGCAGAATTGGCACTAGGACAGAACTGCACAAGCAGAGAACAGAGTCCTTAATTTGACCTTTTGATTATTAATCCAATTAATCACTCAGTGGTAGATTTAACTCAGTTCTTCATGCCTGCATAGTGTCAACTTCGTAGGAGGTTCTCTATTCTTCCCCTGACAAATAAAACTTTTATCCTTCTGCCCAGAAAAGGAACTATATTAAATATTCTGTTTTCCGAAAGTAATTACACATAAAATAAGAAGAGAAAAAGGTAAGAAGCCAAATATAACAAACTAAAGCAGGCAGAAAGCTAATTCACAATTCTTCACAGCTGCATTCTGATGAATTCTTTGAAATGCACGATATAATATTTTCTTGCAGTAACAATCACATCGCAGTAGTGGAACCACTCATAGGAATAAGCGTTATTTGACGTATGTAAAAGCTTAGGAATTGAGCCTCAATTAGTGCCCTGCCCTGGAGTGTGTGTGGGAAAGGGAACTGACATGCTCACACAGTTGTTTTTCAGTTTAACAAATGAAATAAGCACTGCTCCCCAAAATGATGCTTCTGGAAACAGAGGATAATTGTGAGCATGCTTTACATAAAAAAAATAGCAGCAGCCCTGGCAGTGACACAGACCCAGTCCTCAGCATCGCTTAAGGTACATAGAGCTGTGCTGTGCTCACCGTGCAGCGTAATGAAGGGCATGCGTAGCTTTAACCTAGATGTGGTTGTTTCAGTTATTTGGAAGAAGTTTCTGAAATTCTCAAAATATGTACGTAGTTACACAGCAATAGAAGTTAGTAATTACCTATTAGCAACATGTTCTTGGAGTTACTTTGACACCACTATAGAGTTTAGCCATTGCAACACAGCTGGGAGGATCAAGTATTTAGTATGTTTTTGTTGGCTTCTATAGCCTGTGCTGAAAGCAGCTGAGCACCAAACAGCTATGCCTTCTCCTCCATCCAGCAATCCTTTTTAACTAGGACCAGCATGGATGGCTTCTAATAGCTCCAGCAAAACCAGGAAAATGCTCTTATGTAGTAAATTATGTTCTGAATATGAAATGCTGACTGGACTAATAGCACCTAGCTTAAAGCAGGTCCTTCAAGGACACAGCAGTTCTCCTAAATAGAAGAATCTTTCACCTATATTCTGCTTTTGCAAAATGCCAAACTACAATTAATTCAGAAGACTTTGTTCAAGTATACTGAACTTTGTTCTAGTACAATGAACTTTGCTCATGTACACTAGCTTGCTTACTGGAAGACCCAGATTAGGAGGACAGTTATATTTTAATTTTTAATCCCTTAATCCCTTTGTTGCCATTAGAACATTTAGGTGGCTAGAAACAATGGTTTTTTTCCTGTTTTTTTTTTNNNNCATTTTTTTTTTTTTTTTTTTTTTTTTTTTTTTTTTTAAGCAGTGCATATTTCACAAATTATAATTTAGATTGATGCATGCTGGGGGCGGGCGGGCATCAATATTGCATAATCCTATGCTCCTGGATTGGAGAAAGGCAGCGTGATATATAGATGTCTGCTCCTTACTATACAGGTGAAATCTGAACCTTACAGTTCTTGCACCTCCTTTTGTAAAAACACTGATTTTGCCGGTGCTGATCTAAAAATTTCTTAAAATTAGAATCACTTTTGCTAACTCATGATTAAATTAATGAGAGATTATGTTTGAGAAATGAGAAATTAATGAGAAATTACTGAGGCACAGTAAATGCAAAACTGGAGTAAAACAGGTGCTGCAGCTGAGCTACAGTGACTGCTGTTTTCCTGCAGCCAGCTCTGGGCTGCAGGGGAACAAATGCCCTTATGTTTTGTGGGTGAAGCTTCTGTAGCAGACAAACTACAGCAGGTTTAAGGTTGCTGCCTCATAAACAGGAAAGATTTCTGTGATGACCAGCAAATAAACGAATGCTAAAAAATAGTCTTTATGGATCACATTCACTCAAATCATGACTAGGTCTGTTTGCAAAGGGGCTTAAGCAGATTTTAACAATTTCAGGAAAGATGTCATGTAAATGAAAGTAAAAAGGTCAATCTGCTTTTATTCTCCAATTAGTTACTCTTTACACTGTATCCTTTGTCTACAAGTTACCTTACAGGGAAAGCCTGCCTGCTGCTTTTCTGTTCTGTTGGTTTCCAGAACACTTCACACAACTCACGTAACTTGCAAACCACCCAGCCATTCTTTTTCCTCCCTGTGCTGTTCTTCTAATGACATTCCTATTATGTTAAGACATTTTCTGAAGTCCAAGAAAATCTCTTATGATGGCATCAAAAGGTTAACACTTAAAAGTGTAGCAAGACTACATATAAACTTGCTTAGTGCATGGATTAACAATAATCTGACTTACCTGTGTATGGCAGCTCCACAGACACTGGAGAGAGAGGCATAAATTCCATCCCCAAAGACGTAGAATTGCCACAGAGGACAGTTTGCTGGGCAGAGGACATCTTCTGTCTCCTTTCTAAGGTCAAGTCCTCTTGTAAAGCATGTGATTGCAGTAGAAGCTAAAGAAAAAAGAAGAATCTGTGACCTGAAAATCTTACTATTATTGTTATTAAATAACAAACATCTCTACTGTTTCCAAATACAAAGCAATGTTTGAATTTGAAGTTAGGTACAGTGTCTCATCTTGTGCTCCAATATGTCTGTAAGGGTACCTTTGGTGCTTAGATGTGCAGCTGTGATGGGGAAGAACATAATTTATGAAAAGAATAGGCAGAAAATTATGGAAAAGCTTTAAAAAAATAAAGAGGAAACAGTGAGCATTAAAATAATATCCAGGAAATATTACAATGGAAAACAGTAGCAGCAATTCACAACACATGCAAGTTTACCACAGAGACAAAGGCCAGGGGAAGACCCTAAAGGGCTGGTGGAACACAGGAGGGAGCAGCACTCTCCAGAACAGGAGCTGAACAACTCAGACATCCCCCCAGTGACCTCCAGCGACAGGCAATCTGTGAACAGCCTCGGAAGCTCTGTCCAGTGTTGTTCATGGACCAGGTTGACAGCAGCATCTCCCTTAGCTTCTGCAATAAATCCTACTGAAGCTATTGTAAAAAAAAAAAAAANGTACCAATCTCCCTGCTCCAGTAAGACTAGTGGCACCTAGAACATTCATATCAGTTCATTGCAATGAATATTAAAGCATGACAGTTGTGCAGATAAATGTAGAATTCACCCAGCAAGACCAGTTATTTGTTCATTTTAGGCACATGCATTTTCCACATGGAATTCTGCCTTTTTTCTTTAATGTTTCTTCCTAGATCATAATCTTTTGGCTTCTGCTGTGCTTGCATTTGTATATACCTACACATGCAGACAGATTTACACCAGTGTAAAATCTTGCCTGGCAAACTGACGCTTTTTCTTTTGAAAACTTAGAGGTCATTATTGTGTATGCTTAACTACCGTCCTACTACTACTACACAGTGCAGCACGTTCAGACAGTCTGGTGGCACAGCAACTTAGGGCTTTAGCTTAGGTTAACATCAGTTCAGCATCATCATAAATTCAATCCATTTTTTCTGAAATTCCAAAGAGCAAATCTTGCCACCAGTGATCACTAGTAGGTACAAGAACCTTTTCTATATCCTTTTTTATGGCCTTAAGAGGAGAGCTGACAGAGTCTGGCTAATGGTTAGGTGCACACATCATGAGAGTGTGTTTAGGGGATTAGTGATCCCTCTCTTGCCTGCTTCCCTGCCCACTCTTTCCACTCGTACCCTGGGGTGTTTACTGACCCCAACATAAGCTGCTGTTATTTGAAAGAATGATTTTGGAGCATATGCTGTTCCTAATCAGCGGGTGGAAGAGAGCACACTGCCATGGTGCCTCCTGCTAATCTCACTGACTTTGGAGCTGGAAATCACAACATTTACAGCAGGAGGTGCACAGCAAAGTGTGTCTGTTCACTCCTGCTGCATAAATCCAACAAATGTGTTTACAGAACATACATGTAGTTTTGCTTTTAAATTTACCTAATCCTCATCAATGCTACACTGAAATTACAGTCAGGTACCTAATCACATCTTCCTGAAGAATCTTAGCTGCTATTTTTCATCACAAAGATGCTACTTAAGTAGGCTACATATGTCTATATAGTCCAGATGAAGAAAAAAAGCTGGAAATATTTTTCCATTTCCCCCCTTCAAAATAATAAAAACTGCCTACTTAGCAAGAACCGCTGCAAAGTGATTTAGACTGATACCGAATATTCTAAAAATAAAGAAATATTTTAGGACTTAGTCTTACCTACTCACATCCTCTCCATGCTTACTCTTATACATTTGCCTCAAAAACAAAAGTCTGCTAAGCAAGCAGAACGACCATGCTTATACCTAGAAGCTTGTCATTTTCAGTGTTAGAAGTGCTACATTATTGGTATTATGCTGAAAGAAGTCAATTTACGTTGTGTTTGAGTCTGAGTGATTTCATAATGAAGGAATATCCACCAAGTGGCAGCTAGTGAGACCATCAAACAGCAGCTGGAAGGCTGGATATCCTTGGAGGAATCACTGCAACAAGCATTAATGGTAATCTGTTCTCGCAGCACAGCTTGTGCTGTGTACCCTGGGACATTTTTCCAGCCTCCGAAAGTGCTAACCACCACAGGAAGCTTGTAATACCTGTCACTTCTAATGTACTTAGCTTGACTGAGTTCCTTGGCAGGCTGCATGTACGAATAGAGTCAGATATGTCTCAGGAATGCACTCCTGATCGCTTGGACACCTGCATTTCTCTCACTAGCAGGCACTCACTAAATACAGTCATGTGTCAGACTAACGTTGTACATCTTTGATAGCACTGAAGATGGTGGTAGTCATGGGGAAATCTGGCTGTGTTTTCTCTAGCCATGAGAGCACAGAAGTGCACAGTAGCTCAGTACATTTTTAGGTGCCAGCTGCCTAAAAATTCACAATCCTCATCTACACCATGAAGGGGGGGGCTCCAGAGGGAGGAGCAAGTTGCTGATCTGTGAAGAGCTGACATACTGTAGCTCGGGGCTTTCACAGTTCATACCACAGCTGGATCAGCAAAGAGGGGCTTGTAACACACGCTTAGAGGTACTGATGCTGTTAACTGAAAAGCAGCAGTTTCTTCCCCCTCCCCACGTACCTACGGTTTCCTATAAGCTATAATTCTAGAACAAACATCAATGTCAGGAGCAGGATCAAAATGAGAAGAACTGGGTACCAGAGCTAAGACTAATGGTACCGGCTTTGCAGTGGATCTTGTTCCTCCCCGCTAGTTAATGAATCCTATAGAATCACAAGCAGTCCAATATGAACGTGAAAGTGCACTGATCATGCCTGAACACTGGATCATATAGAACAGTTCTTTGCCAGCTTACATACTAACCATTCTCCCAATTTTCACATGTGATATTGCTATTAAAATTTAAGAAAGTGGTTTGTTAGCATATCCAAGGTACTTATCTTTGCAGAACCAGCCCAAAAGCTATCTGTATGAAGTAACTTGGGGTTCTTATCTCAGTATTTCAATCACTGTGATTTAAGAATGCAAGAGCAGTACCACATCAAACATTTCTCTAGATACTTATGGGACCTATCTCATCCTCTCATCGATTTCATGAAAACATAAAATCTAAATCCATGTCTATTTTAGAAGAAGGAAAAGTAAGCTTGCAATTTACAGGAAAGGACTCACTCCTAGACCCCTACCCAGTGTGGACTCTGACGAAGAGCAGAGACCGCCGTACATGAAAAATGACATTAGTCCTTCAGAACTGGAATAAGATTACCATCATCCCACTCCATGAAGACACACACTCTTTAAGCCTCACAGAAGCACACTACATTAGGGTACATTGTAAAAACTGTACAAAGAAAAACTGTATTTCTTCCTGTTTCAAGCCATATTTAAAGGCAGGGATGAATGTCTTCCTTCACTGTTGACCTAAAAAAAAAAAAAAAATAGTGAAGGCTTGCTTCTGTCCTGACACATCTATCCAAGAACCATGCATTCAGTCATTTCATCATCAGTTTCCATGTTTTTGTTGCCTCATCTCACGTACTCTGATTTGCTCGGAATAGCAGACTTGTGCCCACCTATAAAAGGTTTTCACTGCATTTTTGACAGGAGTCACTAACTTAAGGCTCTAGAAAAATAAGATTAGTAGCCAAAATTTGAGCTCCAACCTTGAAATTTCCACGCGTTGTTTTGGAAAAGCAGAATCTATGTAAAGGAAAAAATAAACCTGTGTACATTATTAAAAGTGTCAGGGATTCCCAAGATTGAGATAGTTTTGTGGGTCATAAAATAGGGGCTTACTTATTTCTTTTAGTATGATTCTTACAGTACTTAAATTCTTTCCAGAATAGGAAGATTTAGAGGTTGTTTGAAGCCTCAG
>WBMW01000582.1:1180735-1234340 GCA_013396635.1 Penelope pileata
GTGCGATGATTTGTAAACCCCTCGGGGGGGGGGGGGGGGGGAGGGATCAACCAAACAAACCTGGTTTTTATATTTTTTGCCAGCAATACTCCTGCAGGCCTCATCCGTACCAGAAGACAACCATATTGGTAGAAGTATACCTTATTTTAGAAAGCATGTTCATACATTACGTACTAAATTGCATAATGTTAAGTCCATATCTTGATACCAAGAAAAGCAATGGAATTTGGAAAAAAAAAAAAAAAAGTCAGGGCTCTATTGCATATTTCAGTCTGAGATTTGCACTGCTCTGTTCAGAAGAAGTTCACCTCCCATGATACGCTAGTGGCTGCCCCCCTATACCGTCTGTCTCACTTATGGCTGTGGCTCTCTGCTGTGTTCTCAGGTATCTCAGGAGGAGTATGAGATTAGACCTCCCTGAGCAGTTATGAGTACGGAACACATTCAAGGAAACCGATGTTCCTTTAGTACTTGGAATGCCAGAATTTTAATGCCTTTTCAAAGAAGTTTCTGCAAGCTTCTAGCTCAATAACCAAAGGCTGCTGAATTTAGCCACAGAACCATGGCAAGAGGTGACTGTCCATCCCGGATATACAGGCACGTTCTTTTGGTAATGAGATAAATGCCAAGTGATGCCTGCTAATATCCCTTTAACATTAGTTCAGTTAGTCCCAGATACCTTCCAGTTCGAGGCTTCTTTCTCCAGCCTTGGGAGGAAGCATGATAAGAAAACTTTTCATTTGTGTCCTGTTAACTGTAATGCACCTGTAAAATAAGAAAAGGAATTGGGCTTGCTGTAGGTTTCTTGCTGCTGTGCTTTTTTGTTGTGTTGCTTTGCTCTTCAGTCAGAGCAGTCCTGTGACATAGGACATTTATCGCGATGGCATAAGGGGATTTTCTGAGCGTTGGACTGCAAACAGAACGAGCCGCAGCCCCGCTCCCGCTGCGGGACGCTGAGCCGCGGCTCCCGGAGCCCGGAGGTCACTCACCGCGCGCAGTCGGGCGCCGTCGGTCGGTGTCCTCCCGCTGCTGCCCTCCTCCCTCGGCGAGGGCTCGGCTGGAAGGGGCGGCCCGGCCGCCTGCGTCCCGGCGCTCGTTGCTTCAGTTGCATCATGGGGCTCCCACTGCCCTCGGGCTGAGCGGCTGCGGGCACCCCGCTCCCACAGAGGTGGGGATGCAGTCCCTCGGGGCACGGCGCGGCCCGCGGTCCCGCCCCGCCGGGCGCGCTTGGCTCGCTCCATCGCTTTCCGAGCCGAANGGACCGGTCGGACCGGGCCAGGTTGGGTCGGCCCGGGCAGCTCCGTTAGCCGCGGTACGCACCGGGGAGGAGGAGAAGGTGGGCGGCAAACGGCATGGCGGCGGGGGGGCGCACTCCCGGCGCGGAGAGATGCGCAGCGCGGCCACTGTCCGCCCCCGGCGGTACCTCCGCAGCGCTATGCGGCCGCTCCCGCCGCGCCCCCCTTAAAGCGCTCCCGGGGCGCATGGGCACTGGGCGGGCGAGGGCGGCCGCGCCGGGAGAGAGGGAGGGAGCAGGCACCGGCGGGGNGCCCGGCCGCCTGCGTCCCGGCGCTCGTTGCTTCAGTTGCATCATGGGGCTCCCACTGCCCTCGGGCTGAGCGGCTGCGGGCACCCCGCTCCCACAGAGGTGGGGATGCAGTCCCTCGGGGCACGGCGCGGCCCGCGGTCCCGCCCCGCCGGGCGCGCTTGGCTCGCTCCATCGCTTTCCGAGCCGAAGTCACGGCGGGGCGGGCGGATGAAGTTTGCATCGGTTCCGCGGCCCCCAACGCGCAGCAGATCTGCCCGGCGCCCAGCGGCACCGCGCCCGCGCTCACCCGGCGCTCCCCTCGACGGAGCCATTCGTTACCGCCGCCCTTCGAGGCTCGCGCCGGGAGGAACGAACGCGGAAACGCTCCCAGACACCCTCCGCGCCCCCCGCATTGCCTCGGGGCCCAGCCGAGCGGACACCGCGGCAGCCNGCAGGTGCTCCCGTCCCGCCCCCGCCGCGCGGCCCTTTCTCCCCCCTGGGCCGAGGCTGCCGCGAGGTCGCTCGGAGACCGCTGCGGTGCGGCGGTGGAGGTACCTCCCGGGACGGGGACGGGGAGCGGCGGCCCTTCGTCCCTCGAGCGGGCGGAAAAGCCCCGCCCGCTGTACGTGTCGATGTGTTTCGTCCGAAGTCTCAGCGTACCGCTTACCTCGGGTTTAAACAAAGCGGTGCTCAAATTAAAACCAAACGAACAAAAAGGAAACTCCAGAACCCGCTCCGTCTTAGCAGCTCAGTGCGTATCTGCCCGTGCTCTGCGAGGTGTTAACAGGTGCGAGCGGGCAGAGCGCTGGGAGCGGGTCGGGGAGGGGTGGAAGCAGCGTGTTGGTTTCAACGAATGCTGCAGTCCTGTTCCTTGCCGGCTGCCGGCATGCGCTATTTAACCCCTGCTGGGGCGGCTGCTGCCAGCAGAAAGCCTTCAGCCACAAGTAAGCTTTCGGAGCTCGCAGAAGCGGGCACGGCACCGGCTGTGCCGGGCAGGAAGCCGAGTGCGGGCACTGGGGAGGGAACCGGCAGCGCTGCGCGGGGGAACGTGAGCGTCTGCTCCTCTGCTCCCAACGAAACGTGTGTGAACCCTGCTGTCCGCTCGGAGATAGCCTGCACCAGCCAGAGCGGGAGGCACGACCGGGCGCGTTCGCCGTAAACATTTCTCGGAGTTTATTTCAAACGAAGTGAGAACTCGATTCTCTCCCCGCCGCCCCGGCCCCGCTGTCCCAGGAACTCGAACTTCCTCCCACACGGAACCGGGCCGCCGTGCCCCCCCGTGCCGCTCTCCCGCCGGCGTCTCCTGTGCGGAGCCATTCCGGGCAGCTGCTGCGCGTGGCGGCAGCTTCTGTCAGCGTTTCCCTGCTCCTCCGGATCCCGGGGGCTTGTGAAGGAATCTCGGATTTGCAGCAGGCTCTTCCCAGCCCGAGCATCACCCGGGCAGGGAGCAGTGAACCCCGGAGATGCCAATGGCCGCTAGAACTGCCACGGGACGGGGGTCCCGGTGTGCTCGCTGTCGGCACAGCGGCGCTCAGTGCTTTTCCCAGCCCAGCGGTGATCACTCGATGACCCCCCCGTTCCCTTCTTGGTGCCGCCTCTCCCTCGGCCCTCTCCCTCCTCTCCGCCCGGGGACGGGTGCCGGGACCTACCCTGGGCTTAGCGAAGCCGACACGGCTGTATAGCCAGTGCGAGGGCACACAGTGCCAGGGAGACCTCCCTCACAGGGCCCGATGTCTCAGCAGTGTCACGGTGCAGTGAGGTCTCCCTGGGCTGTATTCCTCCAGAGGCTGAGGGAAAGGCAGGAGGGACAGGTAGGGGCTTCCACTTAATCTGAGAGGTTCGGGAAGTGCCTGCGCTGGGTGGCACAGGCTGTCCTCCCTGTGCAGCGCCACAGAACCTCTGTCCTCTGTGTAAAGAAAGGCTTTGTGCAGAGATCAGAAAGGACAGAAGAAGGTGCTGATTAAACTTTCATCCCTACATGCTGCTTGGCCTTGCGGTTCACTCAATGGGAAAATGCATTCACCCATCCTCACTGCAATCCTCCTTTCCCTCATTGTGACTTTTCTCTTTTCTCTGCTTCCCTTCATCTGCTGGGGGTTTGTGTTTCTCTTTTGCCCCTGTTCCCCTCAGTCCCATGGTGATTTCTATAAACTTTCTCCCCAAAGCCTGCTTGGTTCACCCATCAGAATGTTTTGCAGATTGATTTTTGGATGCCACCCTCACTTCCATGTTGCGGAGGTACCGAGAGATGCTTCGGTGACAGGGTTGCAGACTGTGCACCTCGGGAAGGTTCCTGAGGCACAGCAGGAATGCTGGCACAGGACAGACCACCCGGTGCTGTGCTGGCGGGGCACAGGTGTGCAGCAAAAGGCTGCAGGCAGCTCAGCAGAGCCACTGTTCAGGGGCACCTCCGAGTGTGGCTCATGGCAAACAGCGCAGCAGAGGGCCCTTTCTTCTGACCCCCTGGGCTTGATCTGTTAGCTCATGCCATTGCCCTAGTTAGGCTGCTTTATGTTACTTTTGTTTTAGTGTTTTTTTCTTTTTTTTCCTGAACTAATGGCTTGTTGGTAAATCCAAACAGAAACATACTCACTTAGAAAACTGTGTAAAACAAATGAAAATATTGTAGCAAGAAGGAGAAAATAACTGAAAGGTGGAACCAGTGCCCAGAGCCGAGCCTCTAACACCTGACGCTCGATACCAGGAACCAGGACTGAGCACTGCCACACTGCCAGCTCTCCTTCACGCTGCTGAAGTGCTCCTTGGCAGCCTCCCAGCCCAAATCAGCCTTCCAGACACAGCTGAGGAGTTACTCCAGTGTAGGAGCCAGGCAGCCTCCCTTTGGAGGCAGAAAGTCTTCATGCCCCCAGACATGTGCCAGAGCGCAGCAGAAGGCCAAGGCCCATGGGGCTACAGCAGGGTGGTGGAGGGGAAGGGGGTGAGCACCCTGTCTGGCATCGTGCAGCCATTGTGAGCCCCCCAGGAGGGCTGCTGCAGAGATCCACAACCACGGCCAGAGGCAGTGCAGGACTGTCCCCCAGTGCGCTTAGCTGGCATGCAGGTTTCTCCTTGAAGGGTTCGAGCACGGCAGCTAGCCAGCTGTTACTGGTAGGGAGCAGCCCCTCATCTGCTGTCAGTCTGTGCATTTTAGATTGGCAATTAATTTCATACCGTAACTGAAGTGTCCTGTGAGGAGAGACCAGGTGTGAATCTGTTTCCTCTCAGAGCTCCTTCACAAGGGACAGAGGAACAGTCAGCCACCTCTTGCCTGTGATTGGAGTTTGGAGCTCTCCTCTGCCCAGCCCCTGCTCTGTGCTCTTCTGTCTTTTGTAGAGACCATCTTTGTAAGGTAAAATTGTAAGGTAAAATCCACAGTAACGAACTGACTTTTAATTTTCACAGAATTATGTGATTCTGTGAAAATTAAAAGTCAGTTTGTTACTGTGGATTTTAGTGCTGCAGTCATATGAATCATCTCATGTCTTTCACTGACACAAGGATAAAAATGAAGCTTAGGGACAAAATAAGAATAACAGGAAACATTAAATGAATTTTATACGTGAATGTTAGAAAGTGTAACACTTATTTCAGAAGGAGTTAATGACTGTGAATTCTTTCTTGGATACTTAGCTTGGGATAGCATGAAGATCTTTGTTAGCTGAGAGGTGTTTTTATAAGCATTTTGCAAACCTTCTTTGTGTGTGCAAACATTGAGGTCTCTTAAATATAGGGCCCCACATCTGTCTGCTGCACATTCGCTCTTCTGTTTCACTTTGGACAGCAACAGTGTTGTGAACAGGAGCAAACTGCCAGTCGGATCTTTTTCTTGCATTGGGAGCTGGGGATGCTGATCTTTGGGATGAGACCCAAGGCATACTTCCACGCATTTCAAATCCTGTTTCGACAGCTAGCGCTTCTAGTCTGGGGGTTCATCCATCTGTTCAGTCAAGAAGCCAGAGGTGTTGCATCCCATTTTGGAGATACACACTTCTTAGAGAAACACACAGCTTTGGGTAAGTGAGGTGCATTTTTCTGCTTCATAGAGACGTTATGTTAATCCTGAATGGGAAGTGCCCAGTTGGAGCCTGCCTGTAGTCATATGGCTGTTGTTGAACGTGTGGCTTCTGTTATTTCTGGCTCTGTAATTGGTGAACATGCTGTTCCTTCCACTTCCTTTGGTAATGGTCATCTGCACATTTTGAGGGTAATCCAGGGCACCACACACACCCCTCTGCAGCCATTCTTAAAAAATGAATTATTTGTCTTTCCTTCGTGCACACTTATCTATGCACACGGTATTTATAGTGCTTTGTGAATGGAAAATATATTTACTGATTGAGAAAAATGAAGGTACAGTGAATTCAGTTTATCCACTTTAACCCCTTATATTTGGAGCAAATGGAACAAACAGGTCAGAATCTGAACCTTTTACCTTTTGGACTGTTACCTTTTCTCTTGATAGCTGTGATACGTGAAGAAAAAAGAAATAAGTTAGAAATATTTGTAAATGCATTTTTTACATGTTGCCGCTCTGACAGGCAGAAGTGTATCATTGGTGGATTGCCTGAAGTCAGGATCATAATCACTTGTAACTCTTTTACTTTTCATTGGGATTTTGAATGTAACAAACTAATGGAAGTCTAATCCAGCTGTAGTTTATTCATGGAGAGCAAAAAACCACCTAATTACTGGGATGAGATTTCATCGTCCATAAAGTTGGGTGAAGAGAGGCACTTACCAATTTCTAGAAAGAACAGTTGTTTAAACACTTAACTATCAGAACCTTTTGTGTAGAATATTTTATCAAACTCTTAGTAACAAGTAAACAGCTTTATGATGGTGTCTGCTTTTTTTTTTTGGAGTTGAATTAGTACTCATCTCCAGCAAAAGCTGTATTTTTCTCCCTCATTACTTTCCTAGCCCCTCAGGTTTTTCTTTTCCCCCAGGTTTTTCTTTTCTTACCATGGGAAATCCCTGCCACAATACTGATTTGCCCAACCTCCAAGCTGTGCACACAGACAAACGCAGTCACTCCCGTCACTGTACCTCACCCTCAGTCAGGTTTGTCCCTTGCTCTGCTAGGGCAGAGGACTGCAGGGCAGCCACAAATCAGAGGGCAAACACAAAGATGCCACCTGACAAGGCTGTGTGAAGGGGTGGTTTCCTTGAAGTATAGTGGTTGTGGTAGCTGTGTATAGACAGAGGCTAATTGTTGTTGAAATACATGGCTGCCTTTGGCAGCAAAACGTTTTTCAGGGGAGTGTTTGATAGGAAAACTATCTGTATTTTAAGCTCCTCTGAGGTAGTGCTACAGACTTTCCACGTTGAATGCTGTCTGATCAGTCTTGTGCTGTGTTTTGCCTTCTGTGAGGCTGCTCTTTGTCAAGAAGTGTGTGCGAGGAGCAAGCAGCTCCGTGTATGGGTTGGCATAAGCATGGACTCGCCAGCTCTCTTTTGAAAGAACAAAAACTTGAAAGGAGAGGGAAAACAATCTACTGGCTTCTACTCATGCCACCTTCAGTTAACTAACAGGGGTGATTTATTGTCTGAAGAGTATTCAGTATAGTGTTGGAGTAAAGAATTAATTTCTTCAAAACTTGTTCAAGTGAGCAGTAGCCGTGAGCCATTGGAGATTTCTGCATTAGTCTCTGCTGTTTTCACTGGCTTTTATTTCCTTCTTTTAACACTGTATTCTCTCTTGGTAAATGGATCTTAAAAACTCATTCAGATCACAAAATCAAAAGAGAGGAAATACTTTTCTCCTCCAAAAAATCAGAGACTAAAGGATGGAAGAAACAATGCTTCTTTTATCTTACAAAAGACATACTGAATGATGAATACGTATTTTCATTTTCACAAAAAGTGAAAACTTTTTTTTCCCTGTCTGCTATTAATAGTTTGACAGAAACATGAAATATCTGAAGATAAAAAGCAGTGCAGAAATTAGGGGAATTCTTAAAAACAGGTGTTGCTGCAACCCCTTGCAATAGAAATTAAGGGTACTTCTTCCACATTCTCCAAATCCTGTGTTTTTTTGCAGGACTGCAACCTGACTGCAGAGTTCAGAATATTTGGGAAATATCTTAATAGTAATACGGGTTATGAAAATGTTTACCTTGATGTCTCTGAGACTCATACCCTGTAAAGAAGTATTTAAAGGCCTTAAGCTTTGTACACTTTGTTCTCGGATTTTTGTTTTAGTTCCTTCTGGTTTTATTGAGATTTATTTCCCTTTTGACACTGTTGTCTATGTTGGCTCTTAAAATCTTATTCAGATCATGATATCAAAAGAGAGGAAATATTTTCTTGCGTCTTCCAGCTTGGCAGGAGGACCGGTTAATTCTTCAAATGTGGATGTGGCATGGGATTTGAAGTTCTTGTTTTATTACCTCAAGTTTTGTCAGTATTTATTCTCTCTGAATTATATGTTTATTTCTATATATCATGACTTCTGTGATGTAGGTCATTTCTTTTTATAGTAACAATTCTATAATAAATTGTTTTTAGTTAGAAGAGTAAACAGTAGATTCTTGGTTCACACCTGAAATAAAATTTGAAGTATTTTATTTGCATTTAGTCCCAAGTTGATTGTTTTCACACCAAATATTTAATTAAAAATAGAATTCTGAGTTGAAAATATATAATTGTCTTTTGAAAACATCAATAAAAATCTGTTTTTCTGAAATGAAACATCTGACTTTCACATATTCTGATTTTTAGTTAAGTATACTACTTGTAGTTAAAACTAGAACGTCGGAATCTTTTCAGCAGGTTTAAGCTTACTTTGGAGAACATCTCCCTACAGTTCTGTTTTCTGAATATTTCACTATTGATAAAAATTGAAGTTGTTAAATTAAAATACAGCTGTTTCTGTAGTTTCATGCATTTGCTTCTGTCTGTGACATAAGTGCAGTAAGAAATGTTTTACGTGTATTATGCAGTTGGTGATTCTAATACCAAATATTAAAACTCTGCTTAAAAACTCAGCGTATGTGAAGCTGTCGGTATTTCTCAAGGTGTGTGTAAATATGAATGTAAAAGGAGAAAAAAACATGCAATAGACAGAAAAATATGGATGAAGTGTGAAGAACATAGGGATAAATCAGTAAGCAGCCCCTGAGGAAGACTTAGGGCCCCCTGGTGCGTGCCCCTTCAGCCTCACTGTGGGAGGTTGAACTTCCCCACGCAGACAGGCTGCGGGGTTTGGGACTTGGGGACTTTTGTGCTCCGTCTGCAAGGCAGGCCAGCACTGCACCAGCGCTGGGGAAACCACTCTGCTTCTGTGCTGGACTGTGGGGCTGGAAGGAGAAGCTTTGGTCAGCCATATTTGAAAGGTAAATGGAGAGCGTGGCCTGGTAGGCAGGTGACAGCACGACAGTTCTTGACTGACACCAGGTCTCTCACCGAGGGCAGCCCTGAGCCACTGGGAACTTTGAATAGGGTTGGATCCCAGAGGGTTGTTAGCAAGGAGGTGAACGATCCGTGCAAATAGATTCATCTGTAGTTAACACTTGTGGGACTCAAGAGTCCACAAAGCCAGGTACTTTTTGTTTTTCAGCTGTCAGTGGCGGGCGTGGCGGTCCTGCGTTTTTCTCCATGGATTTGGCCCGCCAAGTTATCTGCTTTTATTAGCAGCAGTCGATCTCCTCATAATGAGGTGAGCACATTACAGCTTTGTCAAATTTCTGCCCAAGAACAGTACTTCACGTTCAGATTTTCTGTTTATATCACCCCGTATCACACAAAGAGCTGCTGCATTCCTCAGGAGTTGATTTATTGCAAGCGTTTCTTGCTGAGATGGTTGTTATTTTTCGTGGATATGCTTATCTTTTAACGTTTACAAAGGAGGATGACTTTGCATTCTCTTTTTATTTGTAATACAACAATTTGATTTACATTACTTTGTTAATTCAAGTTAAGCGTCTTCCAGGAAACAATGCTAAAGGATTTTTTAAATATACTTTTTTAATGGTTCTGATTTGAAAGGAGTAAAATGCCTACAATTTCTTAAAAGAACATTTGTAGGAGGTCCATTCTTCAGTTTTATAAACATTTTTTCACCTCAGTACAGCCCACAAGACCTGGGATAAGGCCAACGTAGACCAAAAACAAAGTCGGCTGATACATGTGCAGAGCTTAAGGCCAATGTAAATGCATCGATGAAATGTATGTGGATGAAAAAACTAGGGAAAACAGTTTTGAGAAGACCACCAACAAACAGAGCACACATGAACGCTTCATTTTTGTATTTGAAGGAGAATCATTGCAGAGATATCTGGATAATTTTATTTGTAGATTGTCATTTACTTTATGACAGGAGAGAAAATGGTGATTTATTGCCACTGTCATGTCTGGTAGAAATGTAAAGAATAAACAATTGTGATAAACAGGAACACACTTTTTTAAAAACAAAACAAAACAGGTTTTCATAAGGGAAGCATTGTTAGAACACAGTTATCAGAGCACTAGAAATGCATATTTAAATGTATGATATTACGTTGTGATACATCTCTGAAGAAATGTTTAGTCATTTTGCAAATGCTGGAAGCATTTCCTCAGCTACACTCATGAAATGCATTTAAGCTACCACTGTGAATGCTCTGCTTTGTCAGAAGATTTTAATAATGCAGAAGGTGCATGAAATATATTCCAAATGTAAGAAAAAACCACTTCCCTCTGGTAGGTAGAAAACGAAAAAGTGCCAGTGAAAGACCCATAGTCACTTTTGTGTGTCATTCTGAGGTTCCTGAGAGTAAGCACTGCTCTGTGTTAGCAAAGGTCGCAGATTTGACTATTTATTAGCATTAATACTGTAGTCCAACTTTCAAACAGAAATGTCACGCTAATGCCAGCGTTTATTGGTATCTGGCAGACTTCGGAGACAGTGAGTCCTTGCTCTTTCAAAATCAAACACTATATGAAGCAATTCTTTCCCCAAAGTGGGATTTGATCGCATTGTCACATCTGGCATATTCAAAGCCACATGTGACTGTTTTTTTCCATGGTTCCAAGAGAAAAAAGCTCAATTGCAAAACAAAAACAAAAAAAACCAACCTAGCAAACAACCTCCCTTAACAACCCCAGCTCCAAAAAATATATTTTGCTGCCATTGCCCCTCAGTTGCCAGATTCCCTGTTCTGTCCTCTCTTGTTAGAGACAATGCTTTCTTTTCATTTTGAATAACGAGATACATTTTCAACGTTTTTTTAATAATGACCAACCACTGATTTAGTTAAAATTCTCAATGAAATTTTAATGGTAATTTTGCATTCAACTATCATAAGAAATTCAAAATCTAAGCTGGGATAATTTCCTAGGTACGTATGTAATGCAGAATTGGCTCACTAGGAAACCATCACTGTTTATGAGATCATTTTGCTGGTTGCTGAAGAAAATAGAATATATAGTGTATCTTATGGTCTAAGTTTAGCCACATATTTCAGATACAATATAAACCCCCAATACTGTAAAGCCTGTTGAAGGAAACATGCTAATTGTGATGCACATGCATACCATTGGCAGATAGAAGTTGTAATGATTGAAATGGAATTGATGACTAATATTTTCTGAGGAATATTCATCACCACCTTATTTTGGCCTGCAAGTTTATCTGATAATTTAGAAGTTAATCACCTTTGACTTTCTCTGCAGTTAATACAGAAGACAAAGTCACAGTAACAGTCTTATTCAGATGTGCTTCAGTGGAAACAGGGAAAACAAGCTTTTTGTTTTTTTTTTATCTTGGGAACCCCTCACCAATGTGGCTAATAGCTGACAGAGGGAAGAAGGTGGCTTAGGAGATGCCTAAGTAAATGCCTTTACTGGTCTCGTGCCTGTGACCCTGTTTGTTGTTTCCTACCATCCCTGTAGGTAACCCTGGGGTCCTGTTCTGCCGTGAATATCCTGTCTCCACAGCTGGTGAGAAACAGAGCATGGATTTCCACTGTGTGTAAATACTACCACCACATACCACTGTGTATGTGAATGGTGGAAAAGGCAGCTCAATGTGTGAGATGACCTGTTGCACTGAGAGCTGAAATCAGGGTGGTGGTATAGCATTGGCCAGATGACACTTCTTGTATGCTGGGGATAGATCAGGTGATAGAGGGTTAAGGAGCAGGCAGGAAAATGAAAGATGAATTTACAGATCTTGGGGTATCATACGTGTAATGGCAGATTGGAGAAAGTAAAGGTATACACATGTATTTTTTTTTAATATAAATATATGTGTATATATACACATATATAGACGCACTTATAAAGTCTGGAAACTACAAGGGTAAATATTTTATGAGTTAGCAGAAGGGTTTCAGCATGTTAATTTTAAGGATAAGAGAGCAAATAGCATGCAGTGAAAATGTTAGCCCTGAGAACTTCAGGGGCAAAAGAATTTTTGAAATGCTAGCATTGTAGATCAGTTACTACAAACTTTTGCTGGAACCCCATTTGGTTGTAGATGTAATTTTTTATGTCTGATATTGCTGTGGTAACAAGATGTCACCAGGAGTTCGGAAAGAAAAACAGTGAACTGCTGGCAGTGAGGATGAGACCTAGTGAGGAAAGAACAGAAAAAGGAAAAGGCAGAGACTAAGGTGCTGAAAAAAGATGGCAAGTGAGATATGGAGGGAGAGAAAAGTCAGGAGAGAGAACCAGCTGAATAGGATGTATTTATTCTTTCTGCTGCGTACTTATCATTCGAAGTGTCAAACTTAACTCTGCTCTCCTGAAATGCCTTAATGCTTTTGTCCAGCCAGGAGTTACAGAAAGGAGTAGGCAGAGGTGGTCAATATTTATTGGCTTAACTGAAGGGTAATATTATTAAGAAGGCAGAAGGTTTTCAGCTACATGGCAGCGAATCAGGATTAAAGAAAACCCCCCAAATCCTCTGTGGCTGAAATGTCAATTTCACATCAGTCTCAGAGGCTGAGTTGTGAAAGCATTAAAAGCCATCTAAAAATAGAGATTATAGTAGCTAATATTGACATTCTGTTCAGGTGCAGAAACACCATTTGAACTGCTTGTTCTCACAGCTGGATTTTGCAGCCTGTCGTTCTTCAGACAGGCACTCAGAGAACTTACGAGTACTGAAAAACGCATGGAAGAGATGAAAGAAAGGCCACTCCTAGGATGAGGGTTTTTCTCTCACTGCTGTTCCCTGACTTTTGAAACTCTCTTTATTAAAAAAACTTCTCATAGCACCTAGTTCCCAGGAGTATGGAGAAGGAAATTGCTTCTGAGAAGAGGGATAACACTCATCTATCAAGAAACAAATGAGAGAATTTCTTAAAATGTTTTATCTCCCTCCTTCGGTGTTTGTTCAGAGCATACACACTTATGCAAGTGCATGCACACCTCTTCAGTCTCTGTGGATGGATGGACAATGATAAGTCTTAAGAAAAGCATCTCTCTACAGTTTTTCGGAGCTATGCCTCTCTGTTCCTAATGGAAAGTGGCTTCGTGTGTGTGTGTGTGGCTTTGACTGAGTCTTTTAGAAGTGTGGTTCAGTGAATTATGCTGAGAGGATAGAGAAAATGAGGAAAATAATTATTTAAAGTTGCAAAATATCTTCTCTGTATGTATATTCAGCTGCAGGGACACAGAAAGGAAAAGTATTTTAATGGTTTTTAAGCATTTTGAAATGTCATTGTTCTTCTTGGGTATGACAGAAAGACCTGTATTCTCTCTGCATCATGTATCTTACACATAATTGTTAGACAAGGATGTCATTTCACAATACTCTGCCTTTAGGGGCAAAGCCAGATTAAAGGACTCTGTGTTTTCCCCTACCATGCTGCTGGCAACATGTTATCCTGTTCAACACCCCCCGCCCCCCACATAATGGTTTGTGAGGCCATGCCGACATGATCTGAAGGGATCCAGGTTAAAAATAACTCCTCAAAAGGGTTATTTTCAGCGATCTGGCCTACCCTGTGCTCCCACAAACAGCTGTTGTGGCATAACTGAGGGAAGGATGCTGCTGTGGAAAAGCCAGGACCATGCAGCCGGAGGTGGGAGAACAGCTGAAGCCCATGTGTTGTTTTCCTGTGCCAGTAATCCAACAGCAGGATGGGCTCTGCTGTCACCTTTGAAAATATGGCTTTAATCCAATCCTTGCTTAAAGCAATAGGCTTCTTGAGCCTGGTCCTAATCAGGGGCACTGAGAAGGTGGTCTTTCCCTCACCTTTACTCACTAAAACTGCAAAGTTTGGTTGATGTTGTTTTTTTTTTCTCTGAGAATGCTTTGCTGCATATTTCCTAATTAATAATTCCACAGTTATCTCACGTGAACCACTCTTTTCCATATTTGGTATTGGATTGTTTGTGCTGGTTGCATATTCTCATGTAAAATCAGAAATCTGAGATAAAAAGTGAGCAATTGAGGATGTTCGGCCATCATCTCCCACAAAATTCACTTCTGATTCGAGTGCACAACTAAAGCAGATATCTTTAAAAAATAATACAAGGTTTTGGGTATGTTTAAAATATTTTGAATCTCAGCCGTGAGTTGTTTTACATCAGTGATTTTTTTTTTCTGTTTCTGAATCAGAAAATTGACTAGATAGAAAGAAGCTCTGTGTTTTTTTGGCACATTCATTCAGTCACTTTTATATTAACTGAATCTGTTTTTTGAAATATTCTCTTGAGCTAGGACTCATGTCTTGCATGTCTCAAGTGTCACATGACAGTACTTCCATAAGTATTGAAATTAGAAATAATTATGGATATTCCATTTTGGCTGGGAATAGAAGGCTTGCAAAGGCGCGTGGGAACGGGAAACTTGAATTCACGCAGTTTGAATGGGCGCTTAGTAAGCAGTGTGTACCCTCCAACATGACTGGCTAGACAGATCTAGAAACCACTGTACAAATCAAAAGAAATAAGTAGAGGGAGATGTATCTCATTTCAAAACATTAAAATGTATGTTGTCTTCTATTTTTCCCTGCTAACTCAGTAGTTTAATATGAAGATGCTGATTGCATTAATCTGTTGTAAATTAAAAACTGCCATAATTTCCAAATCTTTTCCCTGTCCCATAGCCCTTTGGTCTGGACCACAACTGTATTCATTCTCAAACTTCAGTAAGCGAATCTACTGTCTGCCCTTTATCTGCTGTAAGGGAGGAAGCTGTGGTCTTTCACAGGCTCGTCCAGCACGTGGACCCAGAGGAGTGCCGTGTCCTCCTGGTGGCTGTCTCCTGCATGTTGAGCTATTTCTCATTTTTTTAATCCAGGCTTGTCAGGTAACAGCATTTGTGTATTGCCCTTAGAGTCAGATTTGCCTGCTGACTGAGAGCACACTCATCAAAGCAGCCTGTTCTCTGTGTAGAGGGAAATTCCCATGTCTCTCCATATTGGCTTCAGGTTGCTCATGACTGCTCTGTTGGGTCTGAAACAGCCATATCCTCTTTGTAATATTTAAAGAGCACTCAGAAACTGATCTAGGGATTAAAAAAGTAGGCTTTGTATTTAACAGGTGCTGACCTACACAGGGATGTGTTTTCAGCCCACAGACCACCTGTTGCTCTGATCAAGTGCCACCGGAGTTTCAAAACCTTACAGGATTTGGCCTGTGAATAATGGGAGTAATTTGTGAAATGAGTTGAGAAAAGTTGAGATTCTGATACAAATTTGATCCTTATGCTGTAAAACTGTGCCTGTATCAGTGTGGATATCAAAATAATTGCTGCAGTGCTTTTTTTTATTTATAGTGCTTTTCATTGTTCCATGTTTTAGTGTGGGGCTTCCAGTTTTTCTGAAATGGCTTTCTTTTCTAGAAAGTAAAAAACAAACAAAACAAACCTAACCATCTGCTTCCCAGATTCCGTTGGAATTCTTAGCTCTTGCTGAGGCAATCAGACTAAAATGATCTTTAGAACTGAGAGCTTAACCTCTTTGTTATCTCTTTGTTACGAATTCTTAGTAGCAGAAGCTTAGCATGCTTCTCAGGTATGCAGCTGAAACATTTCCGAAAATGCAGTCTATATTCTTGGGGGATTGTGAGGTCATGGCTGACTAGCTTCTGAGATGACCTAGACAAGAAATGTTATTGCTATTAATGTTCAAGGATACACACTGGTATGCATTTCCCTCATCTGTCTGTTAGACAGTCATAGTCTCCTTGTAAACATCTAATAACTAAATCCTGATCTCATCATTCTGCTTGTGTAAGAAATTTGTTCTAGAGCTGGGCTTGGTGATACTTAATGAAGTAAGGATTATCATTGTCTTGTGTAAGGGTGTCAAAATCTGCCTCAGTTTATGAATCTTCCTTTTACTTTCTGCTCAGAAACATTATGATAAAAGTGAAGAGGAGACTATGCACCTTCAAGAAGTCAGATTAAACTGGGGAATACTCTGGTAGTATGTCATCATTATGCCTCAGCCATCGGGCCATGCTGAATGTAAAGCATTGTTTCATACACAACTGACATAAAGTGACTACTTTTACATTCCAGCTGCTTGATATTTTGAGAATAAAAATAAATTTTCCATTTCTCATTCAATTATTTAATTCTGGTGAAAACCTTTAAATACCTTGAAGCTGAGATGTTTTTTAGTAAGACCTTTTATATAGAGAATCAAGGTTTTGAAAGAAAGGAATCATTTGACAGAGAGGAATACAAGATGAGGAAAAGTATTTCAGACCTCAGTAAATCAGTGTGTAAAGCCAGAAGAAAAAAAAAAAAAGCTGAGAGAGATGCCTCAATGCTAGGAAGGAGATGATTGAGATAAGGACATAATATCAAGCAGTATAATTCAGTGGGGTTAACAAGAAGCTAACAAGATACGTTAAAAGCAGGGATAGAGATAACATGTAAATTTTAGTGTTTTGAAGCAATTGGAAGGTAGAGAGGAAAAGTAAAACAGTGAAGAGAAAGGAGGAGGATTTTTGAGTGAACAGCAAATAAATGGCAGAAACTGGTCAGTTTTAAGAGGAAAAAAAGTGAACACTGCATAAGAATTTACTTCACAAAGGAGCATTAGCAACCAGGAGTGAGTTTTTGAGTTCTGCAACAGTTCACTCAAATGATATAGTTATGTATTTTGGCTTGAAATATTTTATTTATATGACAAATGAAGTTCCTGGTTCTCAAGAACAACTTGGAAGAAAGCTACGCAGTCATATAGGAATGGTTAAGCAGAAGTCTGGAGTTTTTGATCACTTAAGGCAAACTGACTTTAATGCAGCTCAGGTGTGATCATGATCATGACTCAGCAGACTCTGACTTTCAACATCACAGTTCACCTTACTTTGCTAAAACCTGTGGCACATTTTCCTTAGTTGCACACAGCTTTCTTTTCCTGCTTTTCCTCCTGAAAGGAGGTGACCGTGAGCACATCTAGATGCTTGCAGTCATACTCGGACTGTCCACTGCATGCGAGCTGGCTTGCAGCCTGACACAAGGCAGATGGATCACTAAGCAGTGAAAATCAGCCAAGGGAAAAGAGAAAAGGGGGATCAAATAGGTCTAGTTCAAATTCAGACTTCACAAATCCAGGGAATGTACACAGGCAAGGCTGGATTCCTGTCTATAGAAACAATCTGAACACACGCAAATATAAGTCATTATAGATGTGGACATTGTATGTCTAGAAATCTAACTTTTAAGAGAAAAAGGTTTAAATTTCTCAACTTATATGAAGATTTGGATACTTTGTTTTCGAAAGTAAAATCCAGTAACGCTTCTTAGGCTTCACAAATAGAGACTTACATGCAAATATCCTCTTGTAACTAATCCCAGAGCCCTGGGTCTGCCTAACTGCCAGAACTTCACCCAACAACTACAGGGCTTGGCAGCCCAAGACACCTACATACATATACACGTGTAGATTTACAGAACATTCTGCGTCATGTTACTCTGTGGTCTGGCAAAAAGTGATACTTCAAAGTTTGTGAAATGTTACTAAGAAACTCTTTGAGTTACTATATTGTACCGCAGAAATTAGATATAATTTACAAATTATTAGGGTATGATGTGTCATTACATTTCTCATGCATTGGTGAGAGGTACAAAGTAAGAGATGAAATGATTTATTTGCAAGAATACTGAAAATAAGTAGTTCCTGTGGTTCTCAGATCATTAGGACAAACTGGTTTCTGACAGGGCCAGATGGAGCTGCGGTCTGGGCTGGCCTCAGTGATCCTCATCAGCAGCATAGGGGCCTCTAGTCCTCGAGCTCTTTCATCAGCCCTCTTTGCTGGACTACACAGCCTGCTCTTGGGAAATTGAAGCTCTATTACTAGCTTTGCTAGTTTTGGAACATTCTGCCTGCGTCTCAGACAAATTGCGATTGCCTCATCACTTATTCTGTTTTCTTGCAGTAGGAAATAGAAGCATGTCAGGATGGAGAAAGATAAAATCCCCCTAAATCAATTCCCTCAGGTAGTCAGTGAACCAGGACTGTGAAATCACAGTTGCCCTGATGTTGGGTTGTGTCCCCCATGCTATACACCTAAGAGCAGGACTAAGAAGCACACTATAGAGCATAACAGACACATTTTACAGATACAGCCAGGGAGAACCATATCCTGGACTGGAAGTGACTTACCTCATCTCTTTGCTTCTAGTGAACTTAAATTTATTCCCTATTTTTTAATTCAGTTGATGCATCCAAGCATGCTGACACAGTAGCTGATCCTCACCCAGCAGAAGAGGCTGCAGACTCCTGGTGTCAGGACATGCAGCCACAGCTGGTATAGATTGACATAAATGATGTTCTAGTAATTTACTTCAGCTGAGGATCCAGTTTTTGTCTTTGTTCTGTTAGCCTTTCTATAGCTTGATTAGTTTCTTTTCTTTTTCTTTTTAGCTACTACCCTAATCTCAAAGTAAGGTTCTATGGCTCAAAGGCCTTTTGTCTGCTAGAGAATTCTTCCTGCCTCTGTTGAAAAAATTGCCACGTGTAAGGATGTTCTGAAGATTTGGATGTAGACGCCTCACAGTAAGTTGTTGTGCTTTACTTCTGTTATATCATTTTGGACTAAGTCTGTTGACATTTAATCATTTCAAATGTGTTTTTCATTCAAGTTGAAAGTGTAAAACGTGTAATTAAGCATGAAAGCTTTTTCTGTGTTCAGGTGTGCTTTAGTGAAATTGTATACCTAGAGGGGCTATGCAGTGCAAATCTGTAGTATTCCTTCTTGTTCCTTCCGTTTTAATTACAAAACATTTTTAGAATAATTGGAAGCTGATACTGGTAGATATTCTGTGAAAAATACCCTTTGTTCATATGGTAGTTTTGCAATATCCGTAAGTTTAGTACAAAGTGATTTCCTTGTGAGAAACTAAAATTTGTGAGTGTGGTAGGTCTATTTGTCTGAATTTTCAGGACTTGATTCTCTCAAAATACTTCAATTCATGGAGACTGGAAATCATATGCTTAAAAGAAGTGCATTTAAGTATTAGAGCTGTGGAGGAGTCAAGTGGCAGGAGGCAGGATAATAAGGAGGACTGAAATAAACAGTGGGAGAAGTTATGAGGCTAAACTTCAGCACTGTTTCAGTCATTTGTTTTGCTCATTTTAGTTTCAAAGTGCTAATGATATTCTCTGTGAAATATTTTCTTACATGAGCTTAGTTTCTAGTGATGATTTGTTCAATAAGCGATAGCTAGAATTACTGTCTTCTATGTGAGTAAGAGGTCTTCAGCTGTGGTACTTGGGAAGAACAATAGTGTTGTGGAGAAATGGTTGCTTGTAAAAAAGGAGACAGCATAAACGGAGCTGTCTCATTTGTGTAGAGAAGCTGGCAAGGGACCCAAGACACGCTCTTTGGAAAAATTACCCAGTGTGCAATCTGCAGCTCTTCTGTTATGTTTCACAGGTTGGTAAAGTAAATAGAGCATTTCAACAGCAGGCTTACAGGCGTTAGAAATAAGCAGTAGAGAGTATGTTGGGGCTATCTTTTAATGAGCTGTAAACTGTAGAAGTGGATGGTAAGGAGTAAGCCTCGGTAAAGTAAGGGAAAAAGAACATCCTGTACTTCCTGTGTGGCCTAGGCACATAGGCACCTTGCTTAAGGAAGCACTGGGGCTGCTCCCTTCCTCCTTCATTCTCACTGTCTTGTACAAGGCTGTGGGGATGAATGAGGGTTATCTTGAAGATAGTTACCTTTCCTGTAAATAAAAAGTCCCCTACTGCTACCTCTGAAACAATTCAGTTCTACATCATCTTAAAGAGGCAAATCCTTTTTCTCCATTATTACATGAACATCGTATGCTATGTATTACAATGTAGTGTTAGAATGCATCCTTCACTCTTCAAATCCTTGCAGAAATCATGCTATGAACCCTTGAAAACCACTCTTCTGATTCATCTGGGGATGATTACTCCAGGGACTGTACTTTACCCTGATGTACGTTTGCTAGCTATAGGCATCCCTCCTAATAAAAAGCCTGAATGAATGTTCTGCTGGCAGCTAGACAGGTATCAGTGGGACTGGCACGCCAGTTTGCTCAAATGGAACTGAGATAAGGAAGGACAGAGAGGCAGGCAGGTGTTAGTCTTCACTGATTAGAAAGACGAGATCTGCATCGTGTGGCACGTGATCAAGCAGAAACAAGGCAGCTTTACCTGTGACATACCATCTGCTTTTCATTTAGTATCCTCTTCAGATTGGTTGTCATCGTGTGTCATGCTGTCAGTCTATTCTATTGAACCATACATTTCCAAAGGACTTCCTGTTTGAAAGTGATTGTGTTGAAATAAAAGTAAAACCATTAAAATGCCATATTTTAAGAGTTATTTTGCAGTTCAAGGAAAGAGATGTTTTGGGGAAGCGAGGTATTCATTAAATTAATATGGGTTATGCTGTGACATTGTTAGCTACATGTTTCATTTTAGTGCAATTGCAATGTTCTATTAAACTATTTACTTGTCATACTTATTAGAGGGAACTTCGCTATTTGAATAAAAAGAAAATAAACATACGGAAATCTAAAACTGATGGGACTGAGGGAGAGAAAAAATGAAAATTACAATGCTTTCAGAGTTTCAGGAATTAAATCCAAGCCAAGTCTTCTCAGACCTTTGGCTCTGGGAGTTGCATTATGGAGGTTTCTCTAGAGCACTGTGTCATCAAACATCTACTCTAGTTAATGCAGAGGTAGCCCCAGCATCTGTTGGGTTTTGGTACACGCTCTGAAGAGTGCTCCAGATTCTGAGTTTCTGAGGTAGGGGCTTCGGATTAGTTTATGCTCTTCTTGGAAAGCTTCTAGGACTGACAAATGCACTCCACAGTGTACAAGCAAGCCCGTAACTCCATGTTTTAACAAGAAAGCCTTGTTTAGCATTCGCTTCTTTGCTTCTTTTGTACTTGAATCCACAGCAGTGTGGTAGAAGAGATTAAGCCTAGCAGTTTTCCAGACTGTTTTTTGCATTTATTGCATCCTGCTGTTGTTGCAGCTGGTTACTATGATGGGGACCATACTGTCATGGAGCACCCCTCAGAGCTGTTGACACCCTGCAGAGCAAAGGGCTCTGAGTGATTGATGACCTAGAGTACAGGATCACTGATCTCTCCCTAATTGCAGACACTGAAGACAGATATCATTGTCCTGAATAAATCAGCTCAGCTCAGGCTTTTTCTTTGCAGAAAGTTCTCTTTGCAGGATCTAAGCCCTGGTTGACACAAGCCATTTTTGAGTAGCTGACAGATAAAGCAGCAGAAGAATAGAGAATAAATGTAGAATGCAGCAAAGGCCAAGTCCTTTCTACTATCTGAAATAATAGTATGTTGCGCTTCTGTCTAGGTGCATCCTTTGGGAAACTCAAGTCCCAAAGCTGGAATTTGCAGCTGTATGTGCAATTACATGGGCTACACCTAAACTTTTTGCAGCTCATGTTCCAGGAGGTTTGCTCAGAGCAGAGGTATGGATTGTGTGATACAAGAGCCACTGCTGGAGTATTGCTTGTTGTACAGGACGGGGTGTAGTCTGGAGTGATTTGCTTAGGAACTGGGGAAAATGTGTAAGCTAGAAGAGCTGCTAAGTACGCTGCATCCCTTAGTAGTGTCATGGCAGTACAGCAGGCTGTACAGTCCTGCTGGGGAACTGGTTGGAGCAGTGTCTGTATGGAGCAGCCAGTCTTGAGAGAGCCCTGCTGTAGTTGTCCTAGGCAGGTGGTGGAATACCTGTTTGTCTGCAGGCTTGCGGTTTTGGAGAGATGAGAACTGGGGGAATTTTACAGGCACCTAATGCCTCAATGTTGTGTATTTGAAGCTTGACAGGTGTGTTTGTTGTGCTCCAAATGTGAGACCAACTCAGCTAGTCATTACGTTGGACACTCCTTGTAACATTTAGACTACATGTAGTTGCAAATCTTTTGCCCAAGTTTACTTCTCTACATTCTTGGTTTCTAGGCTGTGTCTGGAGAACAGAATAGTATGCAAATGTTGCTCTGCATACTGCAGCTGCTGCTGTTTTTCTTAATGGTGCTCTATACTCAAACAGCAAAAAGCATGTTTTCCAAGGAGCAGTATACTGCTGTGTTCCCCTCTGCCACCACCTAGTTGCCTGTATGTGTCTATTGGAAATGACCAAGACGCATGGTGTCAGCTGTGGGCCAGACTTGACAATTCTGAGGTGTCTTAAACATCTGGTAGAAACAAATTTTTTAAAACTCACCTGATTCTGGATATCATTTCTGGAAGCTGATTTTTTATTTTTCCCCCTTAAGAGGAGGTTTGAAACAAGGAGAACTACTAACAACTTAGGTGACACGAGTACTTGGCAGTTCTTCAGACAATTTCTAGCTGGTGCTTCTGGGTCCTGTTGTTGTAGATGAAGCTCTTGCTTTTCTTTTTTGAGAGCTCCTGGGCTATCTGTGCAGGACCAGCTGAAGTGTACTCCTGAACTAGAGAGCAGTATCCCCAGAGGCTGGCTGTTGAAATATATTGATATAGGCACTGCAAAATTGTGCTTTACAGTGCATTACAATGGAGAGCCTGGGTCATTAGGCCTCCTCAAATGTTGCAGTGACATCCTAGGTGCCAGTTTACTTTTGTCTTTGTCTAGATTAGTTTTAAAACTGTTTCTTAGTTTTTCATTTGCCTCATACAATGATGTCCTGATTCAGGTTTTATGGTTATGATGTTAAGTCAGGTGGGGGAAAAACTATGCTGAGCTTTGCCTTGTGCGTGGAATAGTAGCAACAGGGTCTGTCTGGAAACAGTAGTGATGTGAAACCACTGGATTTTACTATGTTCTAATACCAGTATTGCCCTCTGACAACAGTGGAGTTGAACTCATGTAAATCCCCTGCTCTTATCACCCTGATTCTGATTTCAATAGCTTTTAATGGCAAGTAACTTCACTGGCTGTTTGTAGTTACAATGTTCTGTGTACATGTTATTAAAAACTCCCTGTTACTGTTATGCTCATTAAGCTTTAATAGAAAACAGAGTGTTTTTAAGATGTGGATAACTCCAAATTAATGAGCAGCCGCAAGAAGTTGAACAGTGATACCAAGTTTTGGGAAAAATGTAGGTGGTCTTCTATCCTTACTTTGTTGCACTCTGTTTATTTGATTTTTGTCTCATTTCTCAGTGAGTTTGTTTGAATTTTTAGACCATGTTGGTACAGGATTCTTATTAAATTACTAACAAACTCTTTCAAACAAGTCAGGAAGAATGCTTCTCACCTGACAGTCTCAATAGTAACTGGTCCTCCAGCAAGGGGAATTCTTTCCTTTGTTGTGATTTTTATCTACTCGCTGATTTCAAATGCACTGTAAGAATGATATTTTGTTTGCACAACATCTAGTAATAAGTTTTTTCCCAGTCTTATTCTCAAAGCACTTTTGCTTTATTTTAAGTGTAACCAAAGTTCAGAGCCTGTTTGCCAGTTACTATGGAGGGGATCCTTCCAAATG
Source organism: Penelope pileata (assembly GCA_013396635.1). NCBI lineage: Eukaryota > Metazoa > Chordata > Aves > Galliformes > Cracidae > Penelope > Penelope pileata. The sequence continues at coordinate 1,204,130 of WBMW01000582.1, forward strand.
CCTTTGATGAAACAATTAATATTGCTCCTTGTGCCCAGACTGGTACCCTTTTGTTCTTCAAATAAATTTATTCTCAGATTTTTTCTGCCCACTGAATTTTATCTTTTTGTTTCTGTCAGCCCTGGGATTACTTGTTCTGTATTTACTCTGGGTTTAATCTTCCTCACTGCAGGGCTGACCAAAAAGGTCAGAGGCCCTATGTATGCGTCTGTGGAAGAGGAAGAAATAGATTTCCTCCTTGACAAACCGAGAGTCCTGATTTCTCCCCCTTTCCCAGCCTGAACTTCCTGAAAGCTCAGGTTCTTGGCAGAAGAGAGTAACTGATTTGTGTAACAGTTCTTATTGTGTCCCTGCTAGGAAACCAATCACTTCTTTCTTTTGTGGTTTGAGATAGTGTTCTACAGAAAACTTTCATACATACTATTTTAGGTTTCTAAATAAACTTACTTGTGATTTTCTTCCTCGTTTGCTTTGTGGGGACTAATCTTTCCTCCTCTGTGTTTAAATTTGGCCTTTCACTTTTCACATTCACTGATCTCACCATGACAAAAATAATTTCCCCAATACATCTGCAATCTTTCACTAGGGTTCCTTTATTCTTTTTAAAATTTTATTTTTGGAAAATTGACACAAATTAGAAAGGGCATGTGGGAAAATTTCCTGCTTCAGAAAAATAAGATTAACTTACCACTTGAACACTTGCCTAACTCTCTTGGCTCATCGTGTCTCCAAAATAGCTTGGTGTATAGAACTTCCAGATGAGTACATTGACTTAATTTGTTACCTTTGGCAACTATTAGTAGTGTTGAGTAGATTTTCTTATTGCTGATAAGCAGTTGTTGTTGAAATTACTTTGTTGTTAGAACAGTTCCCACATAAATAAAATGTTCGTAAACAAAGCTGGGGATAGTAACAGTAATCTGACTCGAAGTTTTGTGGTACTGTGTAGAAACTTTGGACATTCTGCAGAAATGTCAAATAATTTGATAATTTTGTTTCAGTTTGTTTTTTATTATTATTTTTCAATCTAGACTGTCAACTTTTTATTGCTTAATTTGTATTTTAAAAATATTCTTAATATGACCCTTACTTTAACTTTTTCGGACGTGCTGTAAGATTTTGCACACCAACCAAACAGGCAGGGAGGCTGGAGGCTCAGACAAAGCTGGATTTTGTGGCAGCATCAGAGCTGAGGAATGCCAGGGCTGCAGGCTGTAGAACCCGTCGGGTGTTATGGACAGAGAGCAAGGAGCAGAATTACTTTAGGGCCAGCAAGAAATAGAACAGTTCTTAGCGCTGAAATTTTACATTTGACTACTTTCTTCCATTTGAGGCTTTAAAGTGTAACATCTGAACTTCTGAGGTGTGGCCTTTCCAATATTTAAGTGATTTGAGGGGTAAAACGTTTTCAGATATTCTCTTCTGTTGCCTCTTATGTCTTCATTATACTGTTGATTTTCAGGCTTCAAAGAGTGCAAAAATTCTTGCTCCCCTGGCACTTGCCATTTTTCAGCTTTAAGTGCTCTTAAACCGATTGTGCATTAACCTTAGTGAAAATGTCATCGAAACAAATCATTTTAGTGTGAAGTAAACTAGTTCCTCTGTCTGACAGCATGTGCGCATCTCTTTCCATGGTAGTGCAAAGAATAGTTGCAGAAAATTGCACCATTATATATTCTTGCCTGCAAGATGTATTTGCAGGCAGAGTTTATTTTAAGATCGTCATGTCTAATGGTTCCCATTGATATGCAACAGAGTTAAAGTTCTACTCATAATTTAAATGAAAATATTCCCCTTCATAGTGCGTGATTTTGGAGGGCGGGGGGAGGATTTTCTACCCTGATTTCTCAGGGGGAAGCACTTTTTTTCAATAGAACATTTCAGTTTCTTCCCTCAGGTTCTTGCTTTTCCATCAAGCTCGTTTAAACGGGTTTTAATCCTCTGGCTCTTTATTATGTTCCATGTTATTTTAGTGAGTGCCTAGAGGAGATTTGTAAGTGAGATTGAAAATCTGTGTGTGAAAATTGCCTGCTGGGGGGTAGGCAGAGGGAAGAAATGAGTGCTGGAAAGAGAGCTTGGTAGGGTCATTTGTCCAGAGAAAATCAACAAGTTAGCAATGGGTGATACCTTTAGCATTGATAGTGAAATAATTTTAATGTGCCTCCCTAGTTTCCTAGGAGTAACACAATAAATGCTGGAATGATAAGTGCTTTTCAATCGTAACTGTGGCATGTGGAGTTTACACCTTCCAGAAAATAAAGACACTAAATATTTGCTTACATTTAAATTACCTATCTTTTCTGTCTGTTGTGGGGGCGAGGAATACCTCGGGGACCCATTAGCAGTGGCAGACATCCTTGTAACATTTAGCTTGGTTTCCAACAGCTGTTGAAGAGTTAGAGTTTTAGAAGACCGTTCTGCTCTGCTCAACTGTGGAGAGGTGAGAGAGGTGATTGGGATTTTGTATTTGCCTCCCTCTGCCTTGTTTGGGTGCAGAGATGCCCGTTGTGCTGCTGTTGGTGTCAGCAAGTGTGTAACTCTGAACTCTGCCTGCAGTTGGCATTGTGGTTTTACTTGGAGAAAATGTTTGTGTGTTTAACATGTATGAGGGGTGTATTAGGAGGTTTTCAGGAGGGGCTCAAAGAGGCTGCTGGGCTGTTACCATTAAAGTTGTGATTTAAAAAAAAAATATCAAGCAAGCTAGGACACGTATCTGTGAAGTCAGGGAGATCAAATGCTCTAGTACAGTAATTGTAATGATAAGGTTTTTGATTGTCATACGAAATATTGATAGTTTGGACTAATCTGTTGTGATTCATCAATAGAGAGATGGAAATCTGCAGTGGAACCAAGTTCTCTGCTGCAAGCATATATATATACATATATATATATATATTTTTTTTTTTGGCCTGAAACAGCTGGTGTTGTCCCTGCAGGAGGTGGTGGGCTGGGTGAATCACAGAATCATAGAATGGTTCAGGTTGGAACGGACCTTAGAGATCATCTTGTTCCAACCCCCCTGCCATGGGCAAGGCCACCTCCCACTAGACCAGGTTGCCCAAAGCCCCATCCAGCCTGGCTTTGAATACTTCCAGGGAGGGAGCATCAACGACTTCTCTGGGCAACCTGTTCCAGTGTCTCACCACCCTCACAGTGAAGAATTTCTTCCTTATATCCAGTCTAAATCTACCCTCTTCCAGTTTATAACCATTACCCCTTGTTCTGTCATTATCTATCCTTGTAAAAAGCCCCTCCCCAGCTTTCCTGTAGGCCCCCTTCAGGTACTGGAAGGCTGCTATCAGGTCCCCCCGCAGCCTTCTCTTCTCCAGGCTGAAGAGTCCTAACTCTCTCAGCCTGTCCTCGTAGGGGAGGTGCTCCAGCCCTCTGATCATCCTCGTGGCCCTCCTCTGGACCCGCTCCAACAGCTCCACATCCTTCTTGTGTTGGGGGCCCCAGAACTGGACACAATACTCCAGGTGAGGTCTCACGAGAGCAGAGTAGAGGGGCAGAATCACCTCCCTCGACCTGCTGGCCACGCTTCTCTTGATGCAGCCCAGGATGCGGTTGGCCTTCTGGGCTGCAAGCGCACACTGCCGGCTCATGTTGAGTTTCTCGTCAACACACGCCCCCAAGTCCCTCTCCTCAGGGCTACTCTCAAGCCGTTCTCCGCCCAGCCTGTATATGTACTTTGGATTGCTTCGACCCAGGTGCAGGACCTTGCACTTGGCTTTGTTGACCTTCATGAGGTTGGCATGGGCCCACCTCTCAAGCCTGTCCAGGTCCCTCTGGATGGCATCCCTTCCCTCTGGCGTGTCGACTGCACCACACAGCTTGGCATCATCTGCAAACTTGCTGAGGGTGCACTCGATCCCACTGTCCACGTCACCGACAAAGATGTTAAACAGCACTGGTCCCAGTACCAATCGAATTGCTTGGTCTTGCTCATATAGCTAGTGCTATTTCCTCTGCTTTGATACCTTTGGTTGCAGCAGAATTAAGATGATGATGATGAAAAGTTTTCATACATTTTTTTTTTTTTTAAGAGTGCTCAGGTCTGTGCATGTCTTAGTAGGTAAAATCAAAGTGATTTACAAATGTCTGACTTGGACCTTAACAACACAATACCTGGTCACAGCAAACTCAAGCTTTGAGTGCCTTACACTGAAAACAGTTCTAAGTTCATTACATTATAAAAGTATTTAAAAATTTTCTTAGTGAACTGTTTAACAAAATATTAACAGTTTGGGTTTTTTTTTTTTTAAATTGTGTGTGATTTCTTCACTACGGATAGAAATAATTAAATGGAAAATGAGAGGCTTTAATAGCTGCAGCAAGGCATGCCCTTTGTCTAGTTTCTGACAAGTCAAAATGCAGAACACCGCTGCTACTCTCCATGTATGGCTGTGTCCTGGAGAGGCCCCCCAGGAGCACAGGCGCTGTGAGGGGACACAAGGCAATGCAACATCTCGTCTGTAGGGGCTGCTTCCCCCTCATGTAGAACCTATGGAGAAGTTTCTTTCTCCCATGGCTTGCATTGTAGTTATAATTGGTGGGATTTAAAATACATTTAGCTCAGTTGATTATTCTCAAATGCTTAGACTCTACTAAAAATGTGATGCATTCTAGAAACTTGTGCAATTAATTCAGCACTTGAGATAAACTAAGCATCTCCGGAGGCAACTCTACAGTTTCTGGATGGGCTCCTCTTGTAGCAGAGGCACTGCCTGAACATGACACAGCTTTGTGTGTTCAGCCTCAAAATGAAAGTGTGTTATTCCAAGTCCTTAATGTGGGCAGAGCTAATAGTACTGTGGCAGATCAGATACTGCTGGCTGCAAGCAGTTTTCCTAGTAAATGCATATTGGTATTGTAAATTCTAGAGTATGCATTTGTATTTTCTACTGCTACAAGACAGGCTTGCAGTTATGTTATTTTAAGTTCATCCTATAACAGCAGTGATGGTGAGGTAGCATTAGGGCAAGGACTGTTTGGCTTGGTGCTTCAGGCAGCGATGGGCAAAATAAGCATAGGAAATAGTTTGATGCCATACAAGTGAAAGATGGTAGTTGTGCCCAGAGGCTGGGCAGTGATGTATGATGGTGGGGTACGAGTGAATGACCCGTTCTGCTGCCTGCCGGCCTGCACAAGCTGCTGTGACAGCCCTCAGCCCAAGCGTGGCAGAGCCGCTGCACCCAGGCCCTTGGTCAAATTGGAAGAATCGAAGATATTGGGCAAATCCTTGAGTTTCTTGCCATTTGCCCATCCTCCAGGAAACTACGTTAATCTGAAAAACTTTAATTTTTCATTATGAATACGGCCATTACTTCAGTGAAGGCCCTGTTTCAGAATGAAAGGCATTTTAAGGGTCAAATGTAGTTCATAGCATCATTATTCACCCCATGTGTTAGTTCTTTGGGAATTGCATTCAGACACCTGATTGTTGCAAAAATATTTTTGCAAAGCAAATACTTTTTTGTGTGTGTCCTAGAACAGTGAATTCCAGTGAAATACATTATTTTACTAGGGCTGCAGAGCAATGTATGAAAAACAGATAAGATTAGTACTGTTTGTGCCCTTTGATTTAATAAAGCCCATTTCCCTTTCAGCAAATGTACCTTTCTCGGCCTCCCCCCTTCTTCCTCAAACAGAAGTCCCTAGCTGCACATAGCTTACCATCTTAAGTACGCTTTACAAATGGTAATTTAAAAGCCCTGCATAGCCAAAATAGTTCTGTTCCGGAACGACTCACAGCATGGTCTTTCAAACAGAACACCCAGCTACTGAGCTGTTCTGTGTCACCTCAAAACATCTGCTGGAAAACAAGACTATAATAAATGCATTGTTCTAAGATGCTCTTTTTTCTTTTTGTTAAGTCCCGTTAAATGGCCTGTAGTTCGTTTCGGTAGAACTGGGCCCTTTTCTTTTGCGGTAGGAAACGCTTTCCTCCTTCAAGGGTATTACTGAATGTGTGAATGCCTGTATTTCTTTTAGGAGACCAAATTAAGAGCTCATCTAATTCAAATTGTGGCTGTTTCATTATCCTGGCCACCTCTTTTCTGCTGTGTGCATGGCTCCCTCGTTCCTTCCCATTCCTTCAGTTGTGCTGACATTCCCACTCCTTGCTCACTGAGAGGGGATGGTGCTCATGCACTTGGCTGTGGCTCATTGTCCCTTGCTCTTATTTCCATGACTGTGAAAGTCTGTCACTTCCTAGCTTCTGTTCCTTGTCCACAGTCCTTGCCCTCCAGGTGCGTGCTGCATGTTCCTCCCACAATCGTGCTGCTCTTCTGCCATCTGGGGAGCAACCGGATCAGTGGGGTGCTTATGCTGTAGCACTGGCCTCCACCCACAACTCCTCCTTTCCTTAGAAACAGCAGCAGGTAAAATTAAGTATGTCTATTCTACAAGGAAGCTTTGTAGTTCCTGCTAGGTCTACAGGTCTAGAAATGTACAAGTAGAAACTGAAGGTAGCTTTGACATCCAGAGAGCTCGTAGCCTGAGAGGACCCTTTGGAGGTACTCAGAGGAGAAAGAATCTCCTGGGGCCGTTCCCTTTTATTCATTCTTTGATCGAGATGTTTGCCTCCGAAATGGCAAAGTTTAAAGACTATCTACAAAAGCGTCTGCTATGAACCAGCCCCTGAGAAAATGACTGTAACTGTAGGCAAACTGGAAATAACATTTCCGCTGCCAGATGAACTTTCAGACAGTTAAATTCTGATCACAGTGGGGAAAGGAAAAAGGAACACCAAGCTATGAAAAACACTTTTATTAAAAAAACAAAAACAAAAAAACCTCAAAACCTATTTGAAGTTAATTGCATTCCATTTTGAGTGTGGCTCATAAAAGCCACGTACCGGTCAGGTTTACTTTTAGCAAGTAAAATAACTGGAGGTCATTTGATTAGTAACAATTTTATTTTAATCCACATCGTCATGTAAACTCTTTTCCCATTTCAAAACAGCGGACTTACAGACTTCTTAAATTTAGACACGTTTGGGCCTTTTAAGTGTCAGATACAAGAAAAGGACTTTCATAAAGACAAAGCATTTGTTTAATTATAATGGGGATACGGAAAATACTAAGAGTCCTAAAACCACGTTTTGTGTTAATTATGAAATATTCTTCTGGTCTTATGTCTGTGGGAATATTTGTTGCATGTCTGCCATTGTACTGCATAAAGTACAGAAGTTTCTGGTGAGTTTTAATGAATTTGGGGTGAACAGAAAGGACACACAAAGCAGTAATAAGATGCTGCGTGTGGATATTTCTTGATAGTTTCACCATTTTTCAAGAATTGGATACATGTGGAGCTGCATGTTCTTGTGGGAGTACCTCTAACAGACGTGAGAATCTGATTGCATACATCTCGAAGCAGTGACTGGCATAAACTAATGTTTTCTTGTGTTTCCTGTCAAAATATCTGGACTGTTTTCTGTTGCAAAAGGTGTTTTTAGTTTCTAGCAAACTTCTGTCTGGTATCTGGGCCTGGTTAAGGTTTTGTTTCCTTTGAATCTGGGAATTCCAGTGAACAGCAAGAACAGCAGGATCAGCCTAACACCATGCCATGTCTCAGAGCCACTCATAGTCAGCTGAACTGCATTATCTTGGTGCTTATAACTTCTGCTGACAAAAGATCTGCAAACGTCCTTTGGGTAGGCAGCGTTCGTTTTCCCTGGGATTCAGTTCACGCTTGAACTTGTGAACATGTTGTAGCTAGTTCTTCTTCTGGAGAATGCTAGTGTGTCCTTCCTGCCGTTCCTTGCTCACCAGGGACTCTTGGATGCCAGGTGGTCCCTTGGCTATGGGTGGTCACTGGAGACTCATGGCCCCACATGAAGGAGAGGGGAGGGAGGACCCTCCCTGGACCATCCTGTGGGAGGGGACCCCTGCTCATGTGGAGAGATCAGGGGAGCCTGAACCCAGGGTCTCTGTCATCTTGCTGACCAGTAAAATTACTTTCTGTCCTTGCCTTTCATTTCAGGAAGGAATCTCTCTCTTGGACTTGTGCTGCCCCAAGCAGTCCTTCTGTGATCCCTTTCCTCTTCCACACCACTGCCTGAGCAATCAGTCCCTGCTGTACACCATACTGCTTTGGGAGGGGCCTGATCCTCCCTTTTCCCCCTCTGTGAGATAGGCTGAAACCCCTTTGGTCATGCATCCTAGCTCGTGGTCTTGCTGATTTGACCGCTCCAGGGAATTCAGTAAACCAAACAAGTGTGCTGAGCCCCCAGCTTTGTCAACTCTACAAGCCCTTCCTGCTGCTTGTGTCAACCCAACACCTCCTAATCTGGGCCTTCAGCTGAGCTCCAGGCTGTGCTGTGCTGAGGCTTGCCATTCTGCGAGCCACCAGGCTGCAGGCACAGCCAATGCTGTTCTTCAGCGAGCAGGGGAGCTAGGATGGTAACGGAGCTGCGTCAACAAAGAGCAGTGCGTGCTTCCCTCCCTTCCCAGACAGTTCCACCTCCATTACGAGGAGAAAAAAAAAAATGAGAAGTCAGACTTGGAAATGGTGACTGGTCACTTACAGACATCTTTTGGGTGCTGCTGCAAAACGGACTTGTCCTTCCCTGCAGGAGCACTGTGTACAACCTCATCAGAAAAACCTGGGGTATTGTGTAGAGAGGGAGTAAACTGGGGGGAACTGGTGAAAACTCTTGAACAGAAGGGAATTATCGTGATGTGATAACTGTAAGTGAAAGGAAGGAGATGCGTATGATTGCCTTTCAGTGAATGCCTTCTGAGGTGATGTAGCTTTTCTGTTGTCATTGTGAAAATATATCCGAACAGCGTCAAAATGTGAAACACTAACAAAATGATGGAGATATTTGTCCTTTATTTCTTACTGCAAAAATGTCTGAATGTAAGTTAGCCAGAGCTGCATTTATTTTCTTAGCACTGTTTTCATTCTCAAAATGAGTGTTTATGAGAAATCAGTAACAGCAAGCAAGGTCATCCTGTGCCAAAAGATTCTTCTAAAGCTGACGTCTTTTTACTTCAGAAACTTTAGAGGCACAAATATTTCTGTGGGTTTGGGAAGGCAACTGGCTGTTTCCTGCGATCAGGTATCAATGCGCGCGTTTTGGACCTAACTCCTCATCTCTGTTGGGACACTGGAACAGGTTTCTAAGGCCCTTATGGAATTTAGGGCTTGTGCCAGTGTTGATGAACGAACTTCTGAAAACTGTCAGCCTTTGTAGAAAGCCTGGCTAGGATACTGGTGAGCTTGGCACTGGGAGCCCAGATCCTGACCAGATAGAGATTGCACACTGGGAGGCCAGGCCAGGAGAATAGCTGAACAAATTACAAATGACACCTAAAGGAGGAAAAAGAATTTGGAAAACATCACAGATTTGGTGTTTGTGGGTTGACTGCCACAATCATAAAACTACAGTTTTCATCAGGCTTTCACTGAGCGTTTGACTAACCTGGATCCTGTCCTAAAGTATAGGGACTGTGCTTTTGATCGCTTGGATTCCAGCGAATTGAGGGGGTGAGGAAAGGAAAACAACACAGAAATTTAATTCTAACTAGTAAGAGAGATTTATCTCACAAAAATAATAATGATTTTGCTCTGCACAAGGGTGACCTCTTCTGGGGTCACCTGTTTTCTTGTTGGGCCTCATGCCTGCAGAAATAAAGCTTTTCCAGAAAGAAGTGCGGGTAAAGACGTTAGCAGTCATTTGTCTCCGTGAGAGCCCTGAGCTGGTAACACCACTGCTTTTTGTTGCCCTGTGCAGGACTGGGTTTACGGACCAGATTCTTCTCATGGGGAGAATCGTGGTCTGCAGAACCATCAGGAAGACGGTGACATGGCAAGTGAAGGCTTCTGTGACTTCCCAATAAAAGCTGCAGAAGAATCACATAGCAAATACTGAGAGCCTACAAAGCAAAGGTATTTTTCCTCTGCCACTCGTAGAGGATTTCTGGTTGTTGCTTTTTTCCCATTTTCTTCAATCTACCGTGTATCCCTGCTAGGGAAAAGGTGACTCGCAGTCTGACAGAGATATTTAAACACAGACAAAACTGCAGAAGGGGGTGGATGTGTCTGTGTGTCTGTATTTTTCCCATCTTGTAGTCCTGATCTTCATGTTGCTTGCTTTCACGTAACTCATCTGAGCATGATCATGGTGACAGAAGGCTAGCTATCCAAAGTTTTTATTTGTTTTTTTTCAACTGGACAGAAAAAAAATCCTCTGTACTGCATATGTGGATGGGCATTTAGGACTAGGCATCTTTCCTGGTAGGTTACCAGATGGCAACATGCCTGAATGAGTAGGGCTGATGGCTGATGTAGGTGAAATGTATTGATGCTGTAGCTGAAGAGTGACGCAGCACAGCTGGAATTTGGTGGTTCAGCTGTCAACAGTCCTAGGAAAAATGAAGCAAAAGAGATATGCTTAGGGGACTGGAACGTACTTGTAAAGAAAGTGAAGAAAATAGTGTAAGTGTACCAGTAATGTTTTACTTCAGTCATATATAGAAAGAGTATTTTTATTTTCGTGCAAGCAAAACTGGCAATATGACATTCAGCTTTGCTAATACGCAAGCTGTATGCAAAAAGAAGTGCCAGCCTGTGAAACATTTTGCCAATCATCTCATTACCTTTGGCTGATATCTCAACCTCTTGTGGTTTTGTGACCCGATGGGATCGGCTTTGTGTTGGATGTGTGACAGAAAGCCCTGACTGATAAAAGAATGAAGAAAGCAAGTAGGAAGACTCTAATCGTGGGATTTATGTGGGATGATAGAAAACATTGCCCTTATTGAGTCTGTTTCATATGCTGCATGTTGGTGGTTTAGAAGAAGGGCATGAACACAGTTACTTGCATGTGAAAGGGCTACAAACTGCGTGAGTTGATGTATGTTTTGAAGAGTTTTTTGAGAGGTCTGTATAACATTGAATACTTGGGTTCTATTTTAAAACCAGTTTAAATCTGTGTTTGAGGTATAATGAACCTCAGCAGAGGTCCTAGCATTGCTCACGTGTTAAGATACTAAATCTGACATCTTATACGAGGTGTTGCAATTATTCTCATTAGAGATGTTCCAGATGTAAACATCGTCACTCTTAGCAAAACTTTGTCCTAACATAGGGGGAAGTATTACTGATTTGTATCAAATGTTATACTAATAAGGATATTTAAATCAAGTAGTGGTCTTGAGGTTTATCTTTGAATACAGATGTGTCAGTTTTTCACAGCTGAGGACCAGACTCCTTCTTTTCCTCCTGAGACCAAGTATAATACTTAAGACCCAGCCTTGCTCTGCTTTTAAATGACAGCATAGACCCCAATGGGCAGCCTGAGCTGGGAACCCTCTCCACAGCAGGGAGGCTGGAACTGGATGGGCTTTAAGGTCTGACCTAAGCCATTCCATGAAGAATTGCCTGTCTCAAGATGTGAAAGCCAGACTTGTGCTGAAGCTTATTAACAAACAACTCTGCAAACATGTGACTTGGCAGGGGCATCAGAATAGGTCCAGATCTCGCTGGACCTCCAAGCACACGTAGCAGCAGCATGAATGCCGCTGGTACACTCTCATTTCAGAGCCACGGAGCCAGGCATGCGGCTTTCTGGCCCTGATCTGTCTTTTAAGCACAGGCCTTTGAGGGAACTTTGAGGACGTGCAGGGCATAGTAACTCACTATAAACTGAACAAGCTTGCCAAAATGCTAGCTGACTTTGAAGACTTTGCCTGTAGAATAGCTGTGGAGTCTTCTTGTACAATCTCCTACGTTCCTAGTTTCACAGAAGTGTTTAAGGAAAAGGGCCATGTAACAAAAAGCCAGCACGGGATAGCTCAGGTTGTGTAAATTGGAGATTTTAATGTTCACTGAGGTCTTTAAGACTGCTAATACACGAAAACCAAAAACATTTTGCACAGGAAAGAAAAGAATGTTTAAAGTACTGAAATTGTCTTCAGTTACTCACAAGCACTTAATTGACTAGTGCATGTTAATACAACAAGCCTGAGGCTAGGCATAAATTAAACCTGTCTCCAGATGCAGAACAAAGATTGCAAATTAAGTTTGTGACAACATCAACCTAAGTAATTACTGATTTTTGTTTACATAGCTTTCTGAAACAACAAATTTTGAAACAACAAATTCTATAAACTGTGATTTACGGGAGCTCCCAGTTGAATTGACCAGGGTCCAGCCTATCACTGACTGTCACAAGTTTTGGACAAAAAGCAGTCAGCAGATTTTTTTCAGAACTTGGTTCTCAGCTGCAAAGTTAAAACTCTTTGCCTAGGGAACACAGCTTTCTTGGGATTTCATTATTTCAAGCTTCTGGAACAAAATCCCTCAGGAAGAAATAATCAGAGAACAGCCTGGGTCAGGGGGGACTTCAAGCCCATCCAGTTCCAACCCCCTGCCATGGACAGGGCTGCCACCAACAAGATCAGGCTGCCCACACCCCATTAAACCTGGCCTTAAATGCCTCCATTGAACTATGTGTCATTTTTCTTTTTAAAATGCCATTGACCTTGTTCTTACCAACAAATATAGCGTACATATAGGGAATTAATTAAAATAATAATGAACTGTTTGACACTGAGTCCTTGCTGACTGATCTATGGGGAACATTCCCTTGCATCATTAACACAACAATAAATATATTTATTCAGTTGGCAAACTTACTTAGAAATTTCAACTAGTAGTGTGGAGCATCTTACTGTACTCAGCTGAAATAAGTAATGTTAATAGTGTTGATAATGTAGTCTAGTTTATGCATGTTTTTGTTGTGATACATTTATTATGGATTTTAAGGAACAGATCAACTGCATTTCTTGTACAGATGTTCTGAAAAAAAATTCGATCTGGGGAAAAAATATTGCCTTTAAAGCAAAATTAGCATTAAACATTGACGAAGAGTACAAAGAAATGCTGAAAAGCTTACATCAATAATTCTTAGGGTCTCACCCTTTGTTAGTAAGCCCACAATAAATGTTTCCCCTTGGCTTTTGAGTATTTTAGACCTCTTTTTGAACAGCAGCGATGTTTTCAAAGGGGACGTTTCTAGAGGTAGAGACCTGTATCTATACAGAAATCTTGCTGCTGTCTCACTTCCTGTACCTGCACTCCAGAGCTATCATTGCTGGTGTCAGCTAATTGTATCACAGCAGTCCTTGAGCTGCTGCCCACTCCTCCACCCGCTCTACCTACCGCAGTTGTTAAAAAGTGCGCTTTAAATATGTGTTTATTAAACAGTTACTGAGCTGTACTGTGAGCAGGGCTTGGTTCCTTCCCAAATGCAACAGTCAAAGCAGTTACAATAAAAAGTGCGGAAGAAAATTATTGAAGAATTTACAGTTTGACTGTTCAGGCAAGTAGATGAATATAAACATCCAACCTTAAGAGAGAAGCTAAATTACTGTATCAGAAACTGGTACTGAAGTACTACCTCTGTGAACCATCACGCAGAGACTGCAGAGATCCAAGTACAAGGGCTTTGGTAAAGTAACAGGATAACAACAAGAAGCCGCAGTTCTCTTGTACTAAGGCTGTTTGTCTATGTTCCTGAAAGGAGGTTTTGTCCATTTCAGTTCTCTTAAATGAAGATAGCTGGCTTTCATGAATACATCTCCTAAAGACAGACTTGACCTTTTCTTCAAATTATTGCTTTGTCTGCTGTAACAGAAATTATGTATGAGATCTTGAAAATGCTATGCTTCTCAGATAGCTCTGTCATATACTGTAGTTAATACCACATTTAGAAAGTAATACAAAACTTGCCTTCAAAAATGATATAGCAGGTTTTAAGGTTTATTTCAGAAAGGTTGGAATACACAGTATTAGTTACAGATCTTTTTTTTAAAAGTTATATTAATGAAGCTGTTGTAATACAGTGACAAAATTACAGAATTGAAGTTATCTGAATGCTGTAGCAATTCTTTTTTGTCACGCAGCCGTCCAGGTCATGGTGCTTGTTTCAGTCTTACTTCTGGCCAAGCTGGGAAAGCTACACATGAAAAGACAAAAAACATTAGGTTGGTAACCTTATACTTTCAGTACAATTAATGTGCAGTTCATACGGTAAAGATTTGTCCTACAACCCTTGGTTGTTGCTTACAACCAAAAGCATGCTGGTAATAGACTATTTAATGCACACCCTCACATGAGAGGATCTGAGTTTCAAATCATAAGGTTGGCGTAAATTTCAGCATTAAGAAGTCTAGTATACAGTCAGTCTTGGAGGAACAAGGAAATTAATTAAGCTGATGAAGAGTGATAAGTTGATAAGTACCATTTGTTCTGTCCCCTTCAAGTGCAACGAGAATGAGTTAAGTTCTTCAAAATGTAGGTCTGAGAAACAATTTATTCTCATGTTAGGAGGAAGTAAAACCATAGGTGGTGACATCTACTGAAGGGCTATGATGTGCTGACCACTGTGAATAATTGGTATTTAGCATTTGTATTTAAAGAGAGTCAGAAGTAATGACACTAACTTTTTTAACAGCATTAAGAAGACTGATTTTAGTATAGGTGCGGGCAAGCCGAAGCTCCCAGGAGGCTAGTACTTATAAATAGCAAAATTTGGGCACGTTTCAAGATCACAGTTGAATAGCAGTTTTTAACTCTGAAGAGTTGCTAGAATCGCCTGGGAAGAGATTCTGTTTGCGGAAGGTATCAAGAACTGAGTCTTTTTTTCCCCTCCCCGTTAGGATTTCTGTTAAGGTGATTATTACGAAGTATTCCACTGCATTAGCTGCTAACTCACACTGACAGCGCAGGCCTTCCGCAGTTAACAACGCCTCCAAACCCCCCACTTCAACCATGTGAAAACAAGTGACAAAACTTATCAATTTCTCACAGCAAATTGTCTTTACAAAGACAAAAATCCATGGTGAGAAATAAAAAGTAGTAAAAAAATAGTTATGGAAGTAATACCTATCCCATTAATAAGTAATTACAGAGCTGTTGTTCACAGTACGTACCTGCTTTATAAATTGCGCAGCATTAAAAAGTTCACTGCAGCCGTAGAGGACGTGTTTGCCTTGTTTACCCTTAGAAGAAGAAAAGATAGGGAGAAATCAGGTGTTTAACAGTAGCAGAAGTGCCTTTAACCAATTGTTTACCAAAAATGTAATTCTTGATGATCCTTAAGTCTTATATTTCTGGCTGTGTTAGAGCTAGCAAGTTTCTCTCATTCATTTCCAGGTGGTGATAAGGTTTGAAACAGTTTTGTTTTTTGGAGGATTCTGAAACCATGTTATTTTGAATTCAGCTGGATACATGATAGTCCCAGTTTGCAGTGAACAACTTGATAGTGTTTGCCTGGCAATACAGCAATTTAGAAGTGAAAATTGGTATAAGTAATGCATAGTTTTAGACTGAGTTTACTCCCTGTGTTGGCTAATCATCCTGTGGTTCCTCAAAGTTCAATACAGGCTCCAGAAATCTCGTTTCACTGCTAAAATACGTAGCACTTTCCCTTATTAGTCAGATTTCTGTGATTTAAAACAAAAAACCAAAACCCAGGAAACACCTCTCTAGCTCTATGTATAGAGTGATTAATGATAAACAGTCTGGGAACTGGCAGGACAAAACCAGAATGGAAGGGGCCTATCTGTGCGGGCTTGATTCTTGTGACAGAAGCTAAAACTTATTAAAGAGCGAAATAGGAACACAAGCCTTCTCAAAATGATTTTGTTTCATACATATTACCCATTGTGCTGTTCCAGCAGAAAGTCACAGAAGCGGCTTCTAACGCTCCGTAGCTGGGGGTCACATGCTAACTGGGGAGATGGTAAACCTGCTTCAAATCCTCATCTTTATTCACCTTGAGCGGCTTGTGGTAGGACGCTGTTCTTGTCACTGAGCAGGGGCTCGAGCTTGGTTCCTTCCACCTTTCAGGCCAATTTATTCAATCTTGAGTCCTGAACAGGTCTGGTCTTGATCTAAACTGGTATTTAGGCATTTTCAATACTATTTTCAGTTGGATGAATGGATAGTATTATTGCTTCACAGTACCAAAAAAAAATTAAAACACTAGAAGTAACTGTGAAATGGGACTGTTGCCTTTGAGACCCTAAAATACACAGTCCTTCACAAATCCCAGTCTTAAATATATAATTCTAAAAGTGTAATTTTTAATAAAAGCATAAACATATTCAAAGTTAATTCCTTAAGCGAATATATCACCCAATAGTTACTGGAACCAAGCTGAAACTGCTTAGCATTGTAAATACTGGGCAGGATTTAGTTTTCTTGTGATAAACAATACTGTCTAGCACAGGCAGGTTGTCAGGCAGAACCTTTCTAACCATTTACAAAAGGAAGTTAAAGAACATGCTAAATTCCTGGGCCTTGAGATTTTGATGACATTTTCAGCATGTTGTTGGCCAATTTCTGTTTCAAAGGCACAATTGGCCGTACTGACATGAAAAATATTTGCTTTTAGACAAAGTGAGATTCTAGCACAAAACTGAAAATAATCGCAAATAATTGCGTTTGAGGGTTTCTTAGTTCTCCTACAAAAACCCAAAAAATGCCAAAGCTGAACATTGCTTCCTGTTTCAGAAAGTTTTAAAATACCTTCTCTGTTTTCAGAGGCAAACTGGTAAAAGGGATAGCACTTAGAAAAATAAAGTAGTGAATAAAATCTTTGTTGTATCTGCTTGCAAGAACAGACCTGTGATTTTTTTTTCCCCTCCTTTTCATTCTGAAGGAAGACCAACTGAATATTAGAATAATTAATAAGCTGCATCTGGTGAAACAACAGCTGCTGGAAGTGTACCACATGGAAAAGCAGGCTATGTTGGATAAGCCTCTAGGAGTCATCTGGGTGAGGCAGGCAAGTCTCCTGAGAGCAGGGTGAGAAGAATCAAGGTTTTCATTAACTTCTCTTGTTTTTCAAAAGCAAGGGGCCAAGCTGAGGGAGGATTCTCCCTCGGGAGGTCATACCCACTGCTGAAATACATTTCAGCTTTAACAACCAATGAAGAAGAAACCTCTGTCCACAGGTTCCAGAACAACAGCAAAAAAAAACCCTGCACATCCAACCTCTGACTCTCCGCACAATCTAACATTACCATCCATGAGGTTTTCAGCTCCTTCTGTACTCTCCATCTGTTTACCCCATGACTTCCTGCTTGTCCTCTTATTCCTCAGAAACTTCAGCTTCTTGCCACTTCATATGAAAAACTGCATATACTTATGCATATGCACAGCTAACCTCCGCTACATCAGTACGCAGCTGGACACCTGAGTGCATTAGTCTCTGGCAAATCCAGGCTTACTGTAGTAGAAGTAACAAATACACATCATTAATACTCATGTTGCTGGGCAACTTCTGGATTGAAACAGCACCTGGAGCAGCTTTGGGTAGACTAAGGAGCAAGACAGGAGTCTGACGATGCACTCTGCTATAGGCAGAACGCTCTGAATAGTTATGAAGAATACTGTTAAGTGCTAAGCTGAACCTAAACAATTTCTGTAACTTTCCTCCTCTTCTCCTTTTCCATATTCAGACCAGCTCTGTTCCAAAATGGCTGCCTGCTAGAGGAGGAAGACAACCCATTGCACGAGTTCTGACTTCATGTTCTGCGACATTTACTGGAACAGAAACATAAAAATTTCAAGTGCTTCTTACGTGGAGAAATATCTCTCAGTGACTGATGTTGCACATGTATTCTGTTCTGGGAAAAGCCTCACTCCAATCCAGCAGAGGACAGGAAGACAGAACCACGACAAGGTAAAAATCAGGAAGGAAGAATGATATGCTGCTGCTCTTATGTAATTTAAAACTTTATCAAGGTTCCCTTTTCTCTTTTTTACTCCTGGGAAGTGCTTGCTTCTCATCCCTGCCCCCACTAGGATTGTATTTTTGGTTACTTTTCGCCAGCCACTGCTTTCTTGCTGTCTGTGCATTCTGTTTAGGCTGGCCAGCTGGAACCAGAGACATCAAATCGCTTCCACCAGAATTACACAGGTGGGTCCGTATTCTCTTATTTGTGCATACACCACCTCTTTTGCTTTCCACACAGAATCAAATGATCCAGCATGTAACTCCAGCCTTTAACTCATTAGTGAAAACTTCTAAACGTAGGTAAATAACAGATGCTAAGAGACTGATGTCAGCATGACCTTTGCTTTGACAGGTAGCATGTCATTTGCATTCAGAAATGCAACACAAATACCAGAAACAATAACTGTTGTTGTGAATTAATAATTCCCATTTTCTACTGATTCCTTAGGTACATTTTCCCAGCAGATTGTGTATATATAATGCCAATGTAAAAGTTAATTTCATAAGATTTAATCTTCCATGTACTGTTACAGAGAGCCTGCTAAAACTGGTTTCTATCAGAAAGTTAGAGACTACAACCAACGAGTGTACATACCATCATCTAGTCGATAAGATTTTGATATTCAATGTAGTTGCCTCCTCCAACTACAAACACTATTGCCTAAAATGCAACACACAATCAGAATTATTATTTCAGTAGAAAAATGGATACCAAATCAGTAATATACAGCAAAAATCATCTTAATCACACTCCAGTCCCAATAAGAACCAGATAGAGAGCTAGTGACTCTGTACTCGAAAAAAGGTAACACGAGTTTTACTAGGACACAAAACAGCGAGCAGAATGCTTTTAACATGTCCCTTTGTTCTACTAAGAAATATTTGAAACTGAAGCAGTTTTCAGCATTACATTTTTGTGTGGTGATGTCTCCAGAATTCATAGGAACAGCTGAAGTATTTTCATGGATGCTTAAGAAGTGATACGGGAAACAAAATTCTTCTGTTTACAAAGAGATTTTTTTTTTTATCATCTACTGGTAATAGTAACGTTAAAGGTACAAAAGCCATGAGAACTTTCTGGGCTATGTTTAAAACACGTTGAACAATTACCAAATATAATAAGGAAACTTAACAGTTGCATACTTTGTGTTAACATTCATTGTCCAACATTGTTTGGCTACAGCATGTGGATTTTCTGTAGCCTCTCCTACTGTTACTTTAGCTATATGACCATCTATATGATGCCTCAAGGTATTTCTTTTGCTCAGGAGGACAACTAAAACATATCAAGAGAAATCAGACATCGAGACCAATATTTTGCCAGTGAAACTTGGTAATAAGTTACCTTTGCCATGAACAGGTAAGGCTTCTGCTGTTTGTAAACATTTAAGTTGAAAAATACTGAAAGTTACTGGCATTTGTATAAAAGAAAAAAGCGGTAATTCTGGCTGTTTTGCTCCCCCCCCCTTAAATTATAGGAATTGTTTAAAGAAGTCTCATTTAAGTCAGTGGTCAACACTACTGTTTTAAGGCTGCACAGAGGATTAAATTTAGAGAGCACTCTAAAGCTCTGGTATAAAAACAGGAGTGTTAAATTACTGAGTAGCCAATTATGGTGTTATTAAATTACTATAATTATCTCAAGAAGCATTTTCTAGATTTTTTTTTCCTCCACTGTTATTTAATGCTTAATTAATTAATTAATTACAGTCCTCTGAGGATGAAAAGACTTCTTGAGAATACCAGCTAATTGCAATTAATACTAGATGCAAGTAGACTAAGTGGTTTTTGCAAACAGGGTCTCTTGTTTTCTTAATCATAAGCATCAAAAATGATCTATTTTTTAAATACATGAACACTGAAAAGTAATTTGTACGTGACTTACCTCCTGGAATGGATTTTTGTTTCGTGGAACTGAACTATGAAAAAAGAGAAACACCTACAACTTAAATCTTATTAGATATTAATAGAAATATTCATATTTTCTATCATGTATGCGTGTTTATGGAGTACTAAACAGTATTAGATGAGAATTTGAAGTAGAACAATAATTGCCTTTCTGCATTCATCTGAGCTCTTTTATTTAAACACTTTGAGCTGGAAAACAATCATTCATTCTAGAGGAACAAATGCATGAGTAAATTAAGGTTTTACTTCTCAGTTTTAAGGTTGCTGTTTCAATCATGAGTTTTATGACCACTTCTTTTATGCTCAAACTCTAGTGCTGCTAGCCAGGAGCACAAATACGAAGGGAGATGGAGTAAAAAAAAAAATGCATCAACATTTGCATGGTTGTGACGCCTGCACTTCTGCGTACTGAAGCTCAGGAATTACTGCACACAGCAGGTACGTCTGGCTGTCAGCTGTCGCAGCAACAACATTAGAATTAAAATGATATAAGGAGGAAGTTACAGTTAGGGTGGTAGAGGAAGTCCTCAAAAAGTGTTATAAAAAGCAGAATGAAAGTTGGAATAAAAATGAAATACAATTTTCTGTTTGCTTTCATAATACTTTGCCTTTGAAGTTATTTAGGCTATAATAATACTTTTCAATAAAACATATATATTCTCTGAAATTTGCATCCTATGCAAGCTCATACTGTTGTAAATATACTTTCCATGATTCAAGGACAGAGGAAATATTTGCATTAAATATGAATTAAATCTGTCCATAACTAAAACCATGTCTGGACCTACTTTATCTATATTCATCCAGTAATAAACCCTTAAAAATCAAATGAGCTCCCATAGCTCAGATGATAACTATTTTTAGAAGGTTTGTTAAAATTGTCTTCTCTGTGTCTAGGACACTGGAGGTGAGGTTATCAGCCATGGGTACTGGCCACAAAAGCAGAAGATGTAAATTTATGAACTTTCAGTGCAGTTCCTCTCTCTTTCTTTTACCAGTACAATGTACCATGTCTGAGTCTCCCTTCGTTAAGGCATGAACGTACATGAGCACCTGTCTATAGAAGAGCAAATGTGGCCAATATTTGTTTTTCAGAAATTTGCTTTGAATACTAAGGGGTTGAATTCAAACTGAAATTTTGGTGCACTACTCCGTGACTTTTTAATTGAACAGTATAAAAACAGTTTCAAAGAAACCAAGCAGTATAACTAAAGAATTCTAGCACCCACTGCTGTTAAATACCAGCACACATTCCTGTGACTGAACAGATGTACAAATTAGAAGCACGTTCAGTCACTGAAACAGAATTTTTTTTTCTGCATTAAACAAATTTATCTGGTTGATCCAGGTTCCAGTTGTGAATTCCTTCATTATCAACCGTCTTGTCTTAGAATTGAATAATTAGAGATATAATGTAATCAGCAAGTAAAATAAGAATTAATTTCTTAAGTTAACCTTTTCACAGAGTAGAAGGAAATGAGCGAAACTCAGAGTAAACTCACCTGTCACTGCCTCGTAGCATCTTGGGGTCGAAGTATCGGTAGTCATCTGTCTCCTATTAAAGAGAATGTTTTAATCTCAAAAGACTTGAATTTTGGCTTATGAATTTCTGTATCTGTTCCATTAAATAGCAACCAGACCAATGTGATTTCCCAATTTAGCAGCTGCATCGTTCAAAATTAGTTGTGGTGTGCACACAATAATATTTGCACATCATCAGTGCAGGATAAACAGAGAGAGGTGTGAACTGTTTCTGATTCAGCTACGATTGACTATTGCACAATTTCCAAAAAGTACATTGCTTGCATAATAAATCCCAACAGAAGGATAACATGCAAAAAGAAAAATTAAGGTGCCAACCTTCAGAGGATGGCTTTAGAGGAACATCGTGCGGTCAGTTATAACTTACTTATAAATGTTAATATTTTCCAGCTTACAGAGATCTGCTAGTGATTTAATACTACAAACCAAAACACTTCCACAGCAATGAATACTAAATACAAGAGAGATCAAGATCTGCTACTGTTACAAAACTTACCCTTTTCATTTCATGATTTATGACTGCTATTAAACCAAAATTAAGCTTGTGAGGAAGAAATGAGTCCCACAAGAATTTGAGAAGTTTGACTGTCTAAACTATAATTTTTTTTTCTTCATGCAAAACACTGAGGCACTTCCAGTATTTTTGTTGGCAACAAGCAGGGTTTTTAACCAAGTTCTACAGATGAAAACAAAGCTTCTTAATAACTGCTTCTGACAATTGCTTGGCTAATTCTGTTTCTATCCTACGTTTTCATCCAGGTACTACTGACTTTTACTTGATGGATAAAACGCATGCAGGACTGACGTGGATTGCATCTGGGTACGTACAAGCAAGATCTCTGTGCTTTGAGGGCTCTGTATAACAGAAATAATAATTCTCCAGTAGCAGACCAACTAGCTGGGGAGTTTACTAGCGCTCACAAAGCATAACCATCTGTAATATTACAAAACGTTTCCTATACATGGGGTAGTTGGACACAAAATGTATCTATTTGATATTAAGGACCTCTGCAATTACATAAAATAAGTATCTTATTCTCAAGCTTGGCTTTTTGAATAATTAAATGTAGATCTAATTTCACACTGACTCTATGTAAAAAATGCTTTTGTACTCTCTAGTGGGAACTTCAGCAACATTTGCAAAGTCTGCTGGCATTTGTCGTCATGGTAGCCTGCTTTGTGAAGGTGGAATAGCAGCTGCAAAGCAACGAGGGAGCTAGAAGGACACAGGTATTGCTGGACAAAACAGGTATTTCAGAAACCTTTAACTCAGGCAAAGAACTATAGATTCCCTGCTAATCGGAATGAATTACAGACTGAAATAAAATCAGAGTTCTAAAAAAAAGTATTAAGAACATTTTTTCATTTAAATCATTACTTTTGTGTACTTGTTCTGTGGGCATAAAATTAAAGACTAAGTAGACATATGAAAAGTGGCAAGCAAATAGAAATGTGTTACTTTTTGTTGTTGCTGTTTAAATACACCATTCCTGCTGAAATCAGAGCTGAGGCTGCAGGGAAAGAAAAACCTTGACTGGATTTTATTTGCTTTAAGTAATGCATAGTCTGCCAGTAAAAAAAGGTTTCCTTACACAAATTAATTTTATACAGAAGTAAAATTCAGACTTAACTTTCAAGATTTCTAATTAAAAAAAGAAAAGACCCATAGAAATATCCTTGTAGTTCAGTCTGTATTTGTTTTTCTGCAGAAGCTAACAGGACGAGTTGGGCTGGACTAAAGAAGTCCTCCAGTTTTCAAATTTTTTGTTTTAATGAATAAAAGGTAGATATACAGCATATTCTAAGCCTGAAAGATGTCATAATCGCTGAGATGACATGAGCTAAAATACAGCTTCATTCATACATATATCATAATTAAATTCTGTCTACTTCTTAAGTCAATACAAACGTACATACTGTGTTGACTACGGCTGAATTCCTTTTGTGACTGTTATAATAACATTAAAAGTTGGCACATCAAAGATCACCTGTACTCAAGAATCAAAGCATTTTTTGAAGGTGGTGCTCAATTTCCTAAGGGTGAAAATTTCCTTTTTTTGTTAGGAAGATTGAAGATTTTAACCAATCTCTATTTAGTGATACTAAAACTACGCTGTTAGCTATGCTGTTAGCACGGTTTTACTACGCTAGCTAAGCTAAACAGCTACAGCAACTATGCTGAGAGATTTACAAATCAAACAGTCCTTTATCAATCAATAACTTCAAAAAGTAATTACTTAAAAACTCGCTTTGACCACTAAATGTTACTGTTTTGAAAACAAGAACAATAAAAACTACACACATTACTTTGAGGTCATCACGTTTCAGAAAAGTTCAAGAAAAGTTGATTATAATTAAGCAATCTAGACAAAAATCACAGGATGGTGTTGTTGCCTGTAAGAACTGTTCTATCTGTTCCTGCATCTGAGAAACTTGGAAAGCAGAGGTGTAGGCTGTGACTAAACAAGCACAGGGGACAAGCAACAGAGACTGATTTACAGACAGCTGCAGGTGAGTTTTGCACAGCGTGCTGTGCTGGATGGGGTCAGTTCTTAACTGACACTATTTATGGTGGTGGTAGAAGGTGCCCATCTCATGTGCGTAGCTTGTTGCATGTTATATTTCGAATATAATTTATCTGCACTCGTTATAACTGCTTGACTTCTAAACAATGTGTTCTACTTTTGCTTAAAAACTTGGATCTGCACGTACACTTCAAACTGATCATGGTGGTTGGCTGCTAAGGCTGAATGAATTGTAAAGGAGATGATTATATATAACAGATTGTTTTCTGTGTCATGTTAAAAAAAAAACAAACCAACAATGACAACAAGCTTTTTTTTTTTTTTCTTCCCCCCCCAGCTTTTTCCTTTGCTAGAAGGGCAGCAGTCTTCTATTCTGGGCATAGAAAAAGAACATCAGAGACAGACAGAGGCACAGTGCTATGTTTCTATCCATTGCTACAACTTTGCTTTGGTCCATCCTACAGAGAGCCTGAACCCATTCCACAGTATCTCTCACTTTGTTCTGTTGGCTGAAACTAACTTATTCAAAAAGTTGCTGTCTGTTTTTCTACACATTAGGAGAGCCCTTCTGTAGGGCTTGCCTGGTCTCCTATGACTTGCAAAGTAGGACTCCCCGTGCTGGGTCAAATTCCAGTCTGATAAGGTAGTGTACCATGAAATCACTGACAGAGGGATTGTCTCAATCTCTCCTTTTTCA
The DNA here is from genome assembly GCA_013396635.1 of Penelope pileata. Taxonomy (NCBI): domain Eukaryota; kingdom Metazoa; phylum Chordata; class Aves; order Galliformes; family Cracidae; genus Penelope; species Penelope pileata. The sequence goes on from WBMW01000582.1 coordinate 1,228,557, forward strand.
AGTAAGAAGATTGATGTTTTCTCCAAGTTATCAAAATGATCTTGGCTGTTTTCTCTGAACACAACGTGACAGTACATGTCACCAAAAAGAGAACATATGCAGTGTAAACTTTTCCCAGTCAATTCCTAAACTTGTAGCCTGAGGAAGCTATTGTTTATTTTGAACTTTTGTTTCAGTTTTCACCTACTTCTAAGTTACCAGTAGTTTTTAATTTCAGATTTTGTATTAACCATTCTGAGCGACCTCTACTGGTTGACTGAATAAATTAGCCCTGGACATCTTTTTCCAAGCCTTGCAAATAGGGACACCAATGCTCTCTGCTGCTGAAAATGGCATCGCTTCCTTGGTTTGTTAACAGGTTAACAGAAAGCAAACTTTCTGCCTAACGATCATGACTAACAGTCTAACAATCATAACAATCTATTAAGTACAATTTAAAAAAAGACAAAATTCTTTGCATTTTGTACATCATGTTACTATCATTTCTCTCCCTTTACATATTGTTAATATCTGAAGCTGCAAGTGGACTAAGAAGAGTGTTTTGAATCTGAGTTGTGCTGCTTTCCAGGCATACCTACGTTTCTGTCATAACCACTGCAGTGCAGAACAAAACCTACCATTCAACCTGTTGGGCCCGGGTATCTCAGAAGATGCACAGCTGACAAGGGAGCTGCTAGCTGAAGCACAGGCATGCCCTATACAGAGGGATCACTGGACGCAATGGCTGACCGGCTCTGAAGAGCCAAGAAGCGTCAGCTAACTAGCAGAAACAGGTAAGCACAAGAGCAAAAACTTGGCTAGACTTGCAAACATCCATGCATTCTCTGTACTACTTTAAACATTTGTTAAGGAAAATAGTGCAAAAATGAGATTTTTTTTCTTACCAAGCCTAAATGTTGTTCACAGGATGAAATCAAAGCCATTTACCTTACCTCTAAGTACACCAAAAAACTAGTGTGAGATATTCCATTTTTTCATCTGAAATCTACATCTTTCATCTTTTTAAAATAAGAATGATACAATGTAGCAGACATTAAACCTTTTAAAATGACTTTCAAGAGGTGGTTTTTCAGAACAAATTTGTGTATAGGATGGTCATATGTAACAGCTCTGAAGGAAATAAATGTAGCAAAAAAAAAAATGCCTTTCACTGAAAGATTTTTGGCTATTTTTAGCTGTAAATTCTAGCAATCGTCTTGATTGTGCATCTAGCACTTAAGCGTTTCAAAGCTTCATTAACTTAGGCAGATCTAAGTAAGTTTTCCGAGGAACAAGGGGAAGAGAGGACTCTCCTGACAGAAAAACAAACCAACCAACCTGGTTTAAACTGGAAGACTGCTGAAATATTTTTGTCTAAACAGCAAAGCTTCAAAGATGCAGAAAATGAAGTTTTCTGTAGTAAGTCTGCTCACAACGACTTGACTTTTAAAGTTGCGCTCTTAAAAACATAACTTTGATTCACGCAAAATTTCAGCCCATAGTTTAACTTAACTTACAGAAATTCAGGAGCAACAGAAACTAGTACGGTACAAGAGTAACAGAAGTTCAGAATAGAACTCCCCTGGAAAAGGCAGCAGTTTCAATGAGACACCATAAATTGTCTCACTGAAAGAGACACTCAAAAAAAAATACGTTTATGCTAAGAAAAAAAAACATGAAACAGTTAAGGAAATAGTTCTATAATTGAGATACAGCATGAAAAGATCTAACTGCATTATCATAAGCAAGAAAGAGCTATGGCATAGTACACAGCACAGCCTGAAGAGTTCCTTTGTCCCTCTCTTTCCATGAGAAGGGAGCTGTACTCACAGGGTTCGACTTCATTTCCATAAGGTTGTCCAATATACGCGTGACTGGCAGATTCTGTGAAACAAAACATGATACTAATGGAACACTGCATTGCCCACTAAGACTTATTCACAAGCACACTACGGTTTATAGGATAGTTAATAGAACATCTGAAATACTATGAATAGTTTTGCTCTTACAATTTGAAGAAGTTGAGCATTATCACCACCTAAATTCCTTCCATACAGAACAGTTATTGATAATACCCAGTCTACTTCTCAGAGAACAAATACAAAGCTACATAAAAAAAAAAAAGACAGTACCAAAATAAAGTGCTTGCTATAAAACACAGTATGTTCCTCAGCAGTCTACGCTCCACATGACACTCCTTTCACCCCAGCTTGTTCTCTATTTAAAGAGGCCACCAGCTTCAATGCAGAATTTTGGAAATTCAAACATTACTAGGTGCTCTGAAAGTAACATGGGGCAAAGCTATACCTGCACTGTCAGCTCAGAGCTTTCCAACGCTACAGAGACGCAGGTTGACTTCACAGGGTTTCACGACATTACACATGATGAAAACATTTTACAATATGGCTTTTTTTTTTTTTTTTTAATCTAGTCGTTTTTCCTAGGTGCATTTTCTTTCAAGACTAGCTCTATTTCAGCTCACAGCTCGTAAGCTGGAGCCACATGGAATCCACAGAGGAGATTTTCTTGCTAATGCTTTCTAATTCTACATCCTTAGGCTACACTCTTCTGAATTCACATTGGAACAAGTTGCCATTGTGAGAATCACAACAGCACTTCCACTGCTTACTGGCAAAGGGACCCAAGGAGAATTTTAAATTCTCATTGTACAACGTACTAATAGTTAATAGAGCAAGAGTTAATAAAGGCAAAGGAGTTGAGAAGAGGGCCTACCTGTTAGAAATTACAGTAGCTAGCTAACTGTACGGTTATGCCCAAAGTTCTTTTACTCTGAATTCCACAAATGTTTTTTGTAAACTGAAGTTCCTCAGGAACCAGTAACACCGGCAGAACATGTAATAGAAGACAATGCAGCCACAACAAGTCATTCATGCAATGAACAGAGCTTTCTGCAAGCCAAACTAGCAATCTGTTCAGCCAAGAGAAGAATCTCATGTCCAAAAGTGTTTTCTAATGGCCAATACAAACACCAAGCCAGACCAGGAAACTCAACAACTGCACTTGCCTGGAATGCCTTAAGAAAGGACTTAACGTACTGTAATGCAAAATAATATCCTGAAATCATGCTGGCAAACACTATTTTTGCTGCTAGTTCTACTTCAATTTCAATAGCAACGTAATACTTCAGAATCTTAGAAAATTTATGTCACTTTATTCAAGGCAGTCACTCTTACTGAACATTATTCATTACTTGTCTAACAACTGAAAACTACAGAGTGCTAAGTCTATCCACTAGCAGAGGTTGATGATACCTTTTCCTGTACAACTAACTTTTATTCATATGACAGAGGCAGCAGAAGTTGTTTTTCTAAATGTTCACAATGCTGAACAATGCTTGGTCTGTAAACTTACTTGTTGCTTCAGCACCAAGTTCTTCACACCTTCCATTACAAACTGTGACCCTGTATTCATAACACGTGAAAACAGACTGAAAAACAAAATAAAGATGTTATGTAACATTTTTTTTCCATTTCCATTCTTAAGCTTTATACTGAAATCCAATTCCTGTTAAAGCTGATGCAACTTAGGTACTAATTCATTCCATTTTTCATGAAATAAGCTGTTTTTCAAACCATATGGCAACCAAGTATCGGGGAATACACCTATAATTTAGCACATAGATTCTCAGCTATATCAGTAGGAATCTCAGGTTCTACTCTTTGATCCACTGAACAGTTTAAGATTTCAGTAGTGCAAGGATTTGAGTGCTCCTTTCAAGTGGATGTATTAATCACCAGAGTTAAGAGATGCTCACTACTTGCATCCAACCTACCAAGCACTGAATTTTACAAGTACAACAGTATCAGAATTCTCTCTAACCGTACTGTGACAGCCTCCTTATGACAGTGCACTTTGGAAAGTACACCTGGTAATGAGGATTCTGCATGGGATGTGCACGTGTGTGGCCATTAGCTTCTACTTCAATGTCTTATATAACTACATCTTTCCAATAAGCTGACAGACACTGGGTTCAGGAGATCCTAAGGAAAAATAAGTGCATTCTTGCTTCCCAGACAATCTCTACCCCCTAGAGAGGAACCATTTTGAATGCAGAGGGCTCTTCTCCTCTTCTGTCACTGATTAAATACAGCTCAACATGCTGGCTGTCTTAGGTTCATTTCCTTCTGCTGAATTCTCCTTCTATGAGAGTCTGGACATTTCACGTGCAGGTACAGCTATCACTATATTAAGGTACTTTCTGGATTTAGCTGCATGTCCTTCTATTCTTCTGTGTCTAAAAGTCCTGTGCACTGTTAACGAGAGATAAGTACTTTTTTTTTTTTTAAAAAAAAAAACAAATAATAGGGGAATGTTTTATTCTGGGGTACATACAGCACTAATCACGCTTTCAGTACTACTAAAATAAGCCAGACGAACCCAAAGATTTACAGAAAATGAATCAAAAACATACCCCAAGGGTTTAGGCGTAGTGTTTCCATAGCTGGTTGGAGCCGAAGCCATCTTAGCGAAAGCCCTGTGAAAGCAGGGGTAGAAGTCAAATGCTTCATCTCAAGGCACATCCTGCTGTGGAATGTTCCACTCTGGTCATTTGAAAGTGAAAATACTTATGCTTCTCAAGCAGTTTCAGAAAGTAACTATTTCTTACATGCATCCCTCTGGTCTAGAGATACAATGGTTAAGGAACTGAAAGGAATTAGATTTTATATTTAAAAGACAAGGAATTCATTTTTATAATGTGTAACTACAGTAACTGATAGGCAGCATGGCCCTTTGGTACAAACTACAGCAACATCTGGAGCCTGAAATTGCCCAACTTTTCACTGAGTTCAATAATTTTTTTTCCTGCCCTTGGTAATTAAGGACACTGATGTGTGTCATGTTCGATAATGTTGTGGTGTTATTAAGAGTTCAGTTGTAAAATAAGATTTTTCATGTATTACCATAACAACGACAGCAAAAAATTATGCCAGAATAAATGTTTATGGGAAATTTACTGTGTATGATACCAATGCTGAGTTCTGTAAAATTACCCAACTACAGCCTCACGCAGGAAAAAAAGGAAATTACTCACTTCCATTGTTTTATGTAGTTCAAAGGAGCGAGATTACAACCTGCATCCGTCAATGCCTTTTTATACTGCTCCAAATCACTCTGAAATTATAAAGTGGAGAATTGCAACAGGTTTAGAATGCTCAGAACTCTCCCTATGTGGAATACAAGATATTATCTAAATATTACTAAATAAGCAATGGAAGATTATAGCATTGCTGAAGTTAAAAAGCAAATATGAATCTTAATCCCATCCCCTACCAAGTATGAAAATACAACGTAGAATGCAATTTGCTGTGAGTAGCTCTCATTAAACAGAACTGTATTTGTGGAATTAACTCCTGTGCCCTTTTGGCTGAGGGGACAGTCTGCTGTGTCAGCATCTTCCAGAAACCTGCCCGAATCGTGGCTTCTGCAAAGCGTCACGACAGCAGCTAATGAAAATGAAGGAGTGACTGTATGTTTGTAAGGGTATTTTATCTTTGCCTAACCCAATCTATTTTTTTCTACTAGTTTGAGTCAGTAAAGCAGTTCTTCATAAAATGTTTCCCAGTTACCTATATATTAGTTCTCTGTAATCTAATACTTCTACAGCATAATAAAAAAACTCCCTTGAAATTAATGCTCATAAGCTCTAAAGAACTTCTAAGAAATTCCTCCTGAATTATTCTGATATTGACATAAGCATTTCTACATTACGCAGCCACTAGTCAACCAACCAAATTATTTTTCGATATACAAGGACAGAGCGAAGTGTCAATTTTTTTTTTTTTT
>WBMW01000582.1:1236229-1264797 GCA_013396635.1 Penelope pileata
GCAAAAGCACTTCAGGCATACTGCTGATGTAAAGCACTGGCAAGGCTGCCTGTAAAGCGTTCAGTTTTTTCCCTGAGCTGTGGTTTGTGACAGCATGGAGAGGGGGCATTATAAATGTTCTGAAGAAAACTTAACTTGACAAACCTAAAATAGAACAATTTTATTTTCAACTCAAAAATCAGTAGGAGGCCTTTAGGGCTACTGCTTCACTAATGGAGTGAAGCAAAATCAGTCCCCCTGGTTTTAGCACCACTCCAGGATACAGTAACATCCGCTGAACAGGGAGACAGCTAATTGCCAGGAGTGGTAAATTACAAGGAGACAGTAAAAATGGGAGCAGAAAGCTGTTAAGTGCTCAAGTGTAAGTGCTCCTGTGAAGAGCTCTGCGGGCATCGCTGTGTGCAAGGCGAGTGTCCCACAGATCCTCCAAACAAGCCGATCACCACGGGACGTGCTGGAGACTTGAGGCATCAGCCCTGCAAGTAAGTGCTCTCTGTTGATACCTAACAGCAACGGAGAGCTGGCTGGCTTTGCAAAGCAGCATACGCTGAAAAAACCGTGGTACTTAAATATAAATCCTTTTGTTACAATATTTTGTCTTATATCTAGGCAAATAGGGAATGCTAATGGGTTACTATGAACACTTAAATATTTAGCCTAGGAAGGACAACTCTGGCTTGGATGTGTAATCTTTCTCTTGTGCAAACCTGGGATATTTGTTAAAAGAAATGTCAATATGATACATAGCTTGGAAACAATCTGATGCATACTGCAATCTTAAAATCCACACAAAACGTGGGTTCAGGTGAAAAGCAACTGATCCAGACTCACTGCCTCTATGCTGTGGTACTGCAAAAAGCGGAGAACCCATTCTGGTCTCAGCCTTTTAGAGAAGGGCCCCCAGTGTGCACCGTGCACAGCCTGCAACACACGCGAGCTCTTTACCATCCATGAAGTCAGAGCCTGTGTAGGTTTACTGCATTTCTTAGTCACATTGACACCAAGCTGGGATTTAAGGTACTCACCATCTGGGTCAGAAATCATGTCCAGGAGAGATTTATCCAGAGTGGATTTGCTCATTATTTTCTCCTCATATTCAAAATACAGATCCAGCTTTCTCGCCTGTGTAAGAATAAGCGTTAAGATTAACGTCTGCACTGTAAAGAATATTCATTTCCTCTTTGAAAACAGTCCTGATAACTAAAACTTTTTAAAAACACATTTTTAAGTAAATTGCCAGAAAAAAAAAAAAAACTAACGCTTGCTGTTACCCACCTCAGAAAATTGCCACAGAATTCTCGTGTTAGCAACAAAAATGCAAGTTAAGCAAGGCAGGTCTGACATGCAAACACTGAACTGGAAGAGGAGCTTTGTTGTCAAATATGCTTTTGCTGTAGCTGAAAACTTCATGCCATCACACAGTGTTGTGTTCAAGTGACTGTTTGACATGTCAAATTTACACTGAACATCAGTCTCTCAGTCAGCGAGACAATTACTCCATGCAGATAATCACCGGAAATTCCTAAATCCACTAGAGGCATCATCCCAGGGAGAACGGGGAGCCCTCCCTTCAAATCCAAAGCGCTGATAGCGAAATGCCTCATTCACACTAACGATGGAAGACTTCACAGCGAGGTGTTCTGGCGAATGCTGGCAAAGAAGTCCCTCACACAATGACACATCTGTAGAGCGATGCCACGCAGACCAAGGGGTGAACATCCTTCCTTAGGGAGGACACCACGGGTACTGCGTGAAACTAACGAGGCAAAGCTTGCTGGAAAGTATCACACAGCCATGCACCCAGCGACTGCATGACAACGCATCTGCACAAACAGCCGAGCTCTGCACATCTGATCTTGAGCTTTCAACGTGAATACAGGAAAATGCCTTCAAAAACTTACTCAAAAGCCTATGTTCCATCACAGATTTTGAATATTAAAAATGCAGCAATACAACAAATGTTACAACTGCTCAGCTTACAAAACCGTATGGCTGGCAGCTAACTAAACCCTGGGGTTTGCACACGCTCAGCCACGCGCTGGCTCAGAACGGAGACTGCGAAGCGGGTCTCCATCCCAGCGCCTTGGAAGCATTTCAGCTCCACATCGTTCCCACCGGGAGCCTGAAGCGCCATTAGCAGAGCGAGGCATCAGTCACCGCGGTTTTCCCCAGCTTAACAGATTCAGGAAACGCTCCCCGATATTGCCGAGGCATGCAATATTGCCATGGCATCTCTCAACCTGGTGCAGTGGTTTTTGTAATGACAGCACCAGAAAAACTTGAGAACTCTCACTTTCTTTTGCTTTTGAGTCCTACTAAAATTATTTCTGGGAACACAAATAAGGAAATAATGAAAAAAATGCATAAGAGGAAAAAAAGAAAAAATTACGATATTTCACATTTGAATATTATAAGTTCATCAAAAATAAGAGATGAGAATACACAATAAAAATTCACAAGAATATTTTAATACTGCAAATGTTTGGCTCATGCAGGTAGCCACTCGCTTTCCAGTGCTACACACAGAAATAGCCCTCCTGTTTCTCATTTACCCTCCACTGAACACTCTGGGAAGAGCAGTTACTTGCAGAACAGCACCTCAGTTTAAAGCCTCTGTGGAGGCTCGTACTTAGGGCTCATAACAGCAACCCACCTCTGAAGCAAACTGCTACCGTGCTGTGTGCTCAGAGATGACCCTACGAGGACAGGCTGAGAGAGTTGGGACTCTTCAGCCTGGAGAAGAGAAGGCTGTGGGGGGACCTGACAGCAGCCTTCCAGTACCTGAAGGNCTACTTTCGGGGCAGAAGGATGTCTTCCTTATTTTGTTGGTCACAGTGACCACGGTTACACAAAAGTTGTGTGAAGTGACCAAAAAAAAGAGGCAAAGCTTCTTTCCAGCTGTCTTTGCCTTGAGCTCACATGAGAGGCATCGTCACGCTGGCAGTTACGCTGCTGTAAGGCCTGGCGTTAGTAATTCCTTATTCAGCTGAAAGGTGAAGCGCCGATCAGTGTTACGTTACACGGGTGTAGGCGGACCAGAACGGAACCGCTGGCCTTCTTCCCAGCCCTTCCTTCAGGTGCCGTTTGGTATCGGGCACGCCAGACAAGTCCTGTGACTCGTCTCCGCGATAGCGGACAATTCTACATTCCCATTTGCATTACAGCTGCCTTAACTGCCTCCAGAGAGAGAAAACAACTGCAAAGAAGCCGTTACAATTTTTCTGGCCTTTCCATTCCATTCCCTCGCTTTTTGTGTTTTAAATAAAGTTTAGTTCCTTACAAGGAGTTAAAGTCAATGTTTTAAGGCTCAAAATATTTTTCCCAGACAGAAAGCATCCAGCAAACAAAGGATTGTCATGGAATCTGGAAACTTCATTTTAAGATAAATGCATTGTTGTTGAATTTGGCAGTGCCTGTATTATCTTAGCTGGCGTTCTGTTTCAGACAAAATTATTCAGATGGTACGTAAAACTCTACAGCGTACAAAGCTATTAATTCCATATATTTGTCTACAGACCAATTTCTAAATAAAATGATGTAATTTAAACATGAGATACTTTCAGTTGTAAGAGCAGATGTACAGCTGTTAACTCATTTGGAGCGCAAACTGCTCCAAGTTCCTCTCAGCCCAGGCTGCCCAGGGCTGGCTGGCTCAGGCTCCCAAGCGAAGCAGACTGACTGCAGAGAGCTCTCACCGGCTGCATGCAGTCGCTGCACTTGGAGCCTAACAGAAACAGCAGCCACAGATGCACACTTACTCTCAAATTTTGGACAGTTATTTTTGAAGTACGAAATGAGCGCTCTTTGGGAAAACAGACTGAAACGCTAAAAAACTCATCTCCTTCATGTCTGTCCACAGCGACACACACACACAACCTGCTGAGATGGATCAATGCACTGAGTCTCCTCAGCTTCTTCATCAGCAGTAACTAACCAGGGTTACCAGCAAAGGTGCTGATTAAGGCGACATTTCTCCTATAGAGGTATGTGAGGAATTACACGGACACCAAATAAAATTTCATGGGATTACAGAACAGCCTTAAACACTACCAGTTACCTTTTGACAGATTTCCCAGATATGTCACATCCATGAGGCAGCTGCTTCCCAAAGAGGCAGCTATTCCAAAAAGTGCTGATAAGCAGCAGATGTCCCATTTAGAGTAAAGTGCCATTTTTCTCACTCCGTGACAAACTCTCAGACATGCCAAGAGTAAAAGCTGGGGAGCAGGAGCTAAACAACCCTGTAGATTCAACAAGACAAGACAGCAAGGAAGATGTTCTTATGGGTGCCAAGCTGGACAGCAAGGTGAATAATAATAATAAAACAAAGATGCATTACAGTTGCATTCCCTTCCTGCCTCCTGCCCCTCATTTCCTGATGTGCCACCTCATTCCACGCTAACACCATTCTGTACACCTCTCTGGTTTCCAGTTCAGGGACACGATCTTTATGGTAGTTACAGTTCCATATTTCAGCTCCTTTTTCATTTTTAATATTTGTGAAAGCTTTCAACTCAGCATCTTTATAAGCAGTTTATTAATAAGGCACAATTTTTTTTAGGGCAAGTTACTGAAACGCGTGGGAACCTCCTGAGCACTGGACTCCAAAACAAGCACAAAATCCTTTCATTTTTAAGCAGAGAAGCGGAAGCAGGATTCACTATAAGGATTTTAGGAGGCTCTCCTACCCTCTTTACTGAGATATTTCCTCTTAGAGGAAATGAGGATATGCAGAAAAAAGAACACATATTTTAAGTTACTGAATTTCTCAAAGATATTGACAGACCACCACCAGCAGTAACAGCCCGCAGCAGTCAGTGGATGAGCGAGGCTGGCCAGGCAGCTGCAGCGTGGCAGGTACAGATGCTCAGGCTCACCAGTTACAGAGCTCCTAGGGAAATAAGGCATTATACTGGAGGTCGACGGCAACCTAAGAATTCTGACTATGAGTCGATCACAATCTTTATAAATACAGCAGCAGGAGAAAGCCTGACTGGAGCTCTCCTTGCTGAAGCAGGGGGCTGCACAGCAGCCATCTCCCCTGGGCAGGGCTACCTCTCCAGGTTACTCCTCAAGGTCGCGAGATCCTTACTAACAACACTCGGTGGTGAGTGAAACCTGAGTTTTGAAAGGTACCTGGTTTATGTTCAGATTTAGCAACTTGAAGAGGCAGCGGACTATTCACTGTGACCCCTACCATCCTAACAAATCAACGACATCAGCTACTCCCTGTAATAAACCAAACTGCAGCTGCATCGTTAAAACCGTGTAAGTGTCGGATAGCTCCTGCAACAAAGCGGCCCTGGCTGCTCCTTTCAAGAGGAAGAGAAACTCCAGAAGGCTGGAAGCAGCAGCTACAGCCACTGCTCTCTGACTGAGCAGCACACGACTGCCCCCAAAACAATGAAGGACAGGTCACAACAGCTGAACTCAGAAAAAAACATCAGTTGGTGGGAAGCGCGTCAGCTGTCAGCTCTGCGTCACAGCAAGACGGCCCGGACCGCTGTGACATGCACATATATATATTACTCCCTATACTTTTTCTGTTCACGTGGTAAGACAGAATCATCAAAATAGCGGGACTGCTTTACAAAATATGAAATGGGTAATTTGAAAGGCCACACAGACAACGGAATCCTTGAAGGCATCAGGCCTTGAGATCAAGCAAAACTGGAGAAATGTGATTAGAAAATTATGCAGGGATTCAACAAAACCCAAACTGAACAAGGATCAGTAATGTAAGGCTGATAGTAATTCACATAAAAATCCACCACTTGAACTCATACGTATAGAACTCTAGCAAGATGTTATCTGATCTACCTCTCCAAATAATCATGTTAGAAAAGCTTAGAAAAGTACATGCCAAACTTCAGTAATCTGCGTATTTGTGTTAGACAGACGTGCAAAGATGAGCACTACTTAAAACTCTGCGGTAGCTTGGAAGATGGCCACAATGCTGGTCTCCAATCTGTCAGCTGGTGGGCACGGTCCTCCAGCCACCAGCTTCTTCAGAGAAAAAACAACCAATGCAAAACAAGGATGCATTTGTTCTGAGCACTGACAACAAATACTCGATGCCTCGCTTAATAAAGAAAGCGACGCGTCCTTTCCACCATTTCACTAAACATTGAGATGGGCCAGAGAACTGCCAGGACCCTTTGAGTATGTGATTAATTCCTGGTTTCCTCTCGCTGCGTCTCAGAAAATGATCCAAGACCACATGGAAAGCAGATGTAAACTGAGCACTAAAATACAACCATAAAAACAACTAAACTCACTTTTTCTATCTAGAGGAGGTCTCATAGCATTCTTTGCGCTGATTCTCCCACCTGTAAGGATAGAGACACTCACGTATGTACTGCAGTGGAAACCACAATGGGCAATGCAGAGACTCTGAAGTTTGCAGGTGCTTGCGGATCACTGCAGAAGTGAAAATGCAGTAACCTGAATAAAAGCGTAGCGCCTCTCTAGCTCCTCATGACCTAGATACTTGCCAAAAAATACCTTCGTCTTACCCTAATCCGTTTTCTTGTTTAACCCAATATAAAAGCTATTGCACCACAGCCTCAAAGTGCCATCAGAATTTCTTTAAAAAGTGCTGGCAGAGACGATGTTTTTTGTGGAAATATTTCTGAGGAATACATGAAGTACCATCTCATCCTGCACTTCAAACCTGCATGCCTTGAGCCAGGTACTTTTTCCTAACACTGAAGAGTGAAAAGGGGAGGAAGAAGACAGCACAAAGCAACTGGAAGAAACTTCACATTCACTTAGTGAGAAGGCTTTTGTGTAGGCAAATTTCAACAGGAAAAAAAAAGCGTTTCTGCATGAGCCTGAGTTGAGATAGTTCCTAAGTATTTGGAGAAGGAAGTAATCCTTTCTAAAACAAGGCAACAATGACAGAGACACGTGCATCATCAACATACCGAAGAAACTGCACGCCTGTTTGTCTCCCCATCTTTGTTGGCAGCTATAATAAGAAGGTAAGGAGCCTGAGCACTCTGCAGGATGAGAATTAAGAATCATTTATGGGGCAACTGACCACTCCCCGGGAGCTCTCTAGCAGCAGGCTCCTGCCAGAGGAGCGAGCCTCATGCTAGCAGAGAGCTGCTGCAGAAGGTGAGACACTCAGGCCAATCCTTCCACCTCCAGGTAACATTGTGTCACTATCACCCCATCAAGAATGAACAAGCGCATCTCACCTCACTCTGCTGCCAAGAGGACCCTGCTGATCAAAACTGCTGTTATTTCCATTCCACATCCTGCTCTGAACCCTGGCCTCTGTCCAACAAGTTGCATACGATATATTCCTGGTGTAGGCCTAGCGCTCCTCTCACACCACTGGGTTCATTGAGCTTGGAGAAAAAGAGGCTGAGGGGTAACCTCAGTGCTCCCCGCAACTTCCCGAGGAGGAAAAGTGGAGAGGGAGGTGCTCACCTTTCCTCCCTGGTATCTAGTGACAGGATGCATGGGCACGGCTCAAAGCCACGTCAGGGGAGGGAGACATTAGGAAAAAACTATTTGCTGAGTGGGTAGTCAAGATACTGGAACAGACTCAGACTCCCTGGAGAGACAGCTGATGCCCCGTGACTGTCTGTGTTTAAGAGGCATTTGGATAATGCTTTTAGTGGTGTGCTTTAATTTTGGGTCAGCCCTAACGTAGTCCGACAGTTGGACTCAATTTCTGTAGGTGCCTTCCAACTTGAACTATATTTTAGTCTATTCTATTTTCCATATTTACATTTTAAAATTCAGAACAAGTTCTTCATTTGTTTGCAGTGCTTGGTTAAGAAAAAGTTTGGTAGCACTAGTAACTAGGGAAACACCTTACACACTTGAGAAATGCTAAAGTAGCCTTCAGAGCACGTTGCATTCTGTTGCTTTTAAACAGCATGGGGTACAATTCTCTAAACTGATTTCCAGTGGGATTTGGTGCTTGAATCACTTTCTAGAACAGAAATTTCTGAAAGTCTCATCTATAATCTCTCTTGCCCTACTGTGGGAGCAGATATATCTTCAAAATGATCCTAGTAGTAACCGTGGCCTTTACTCGACACTGAAACACTGTCTGCAAGCTCTCTGGTAGAAGAGTAGCAGACAACAGACAAGTAGGCAAGCATCCTCCTTAAGGAGTTTACATGATGCACAAGACACATTTAACGCAGACTCTGCTGGAAAGATCATGTCAGTAACTTGCACAATTCCTGCCACACATCTGGATAGCATTTTCATTTGGTGAACAGTAAACAGTGCTGTTTTGACAAGCACATACAGAACAGAAAATTAATGCTTAGACTCCACTCTTAATTTGCCATGACATGTCTCTAGAATAAACCAAACACTTTTTGCCGTAAACTTCTTTTAGAAAGAATTTAGCCCACAATAAATGTTGTGGCCATCATAACAAAAAAAAAACAAAACCCCAAAACCCAGCCTATAGTAGTAAGTTCCAAAACAAATAAATTGGCGTTTACTTCACTTTCACACATAGACATTCAAAATTCATTCCCTCTCGCCCTTCAACACCAAGCAATGTTATACTGTGATTTCTGAAAAAGGCAGCACAGCTGAGGAGGCTCACTCCTTTTATCTTGCTTCACTTGCTCAAATCTCTCTCTTGACATGGAGATCACTTACTCATAGAAAACTGAGCAATCCTACCTTTATATGCTCCAAAACAGCTGTGGCAACGTTTGTATGCAGATCAATGAGCCTCTTCTTTTCCAGAAGTTCTGGAAGAGAGCTGAAAAGATTAAATACAAACTAACCTGCTGAGTTGCAGCAGTTAGTTCAGTTGTGTGTTGTATATAGTTGCCACCAAAAAAAAAAAAATAATAATAATTACGGAACAAAGTAATTCAAACAAAATGTAATGAAATAGGTTTTTATCTTGCTTGATTAGCAAAAAAAAGTACACATAACATGGATAACGTCGTATTCCTATTGTCAACCCACCATCAACAACACCGGATACTTGCCCTGCTTACCTAAACAAATCATCTAAGTTATGGCTTACACAATCAACACTTAGTTTGTTTGATACAGATAAAGGTTTCAGTAACTGTCAAATAATATTATCTGTAAAAGAACATCAAACAATGACAAAGAATCAAAGAATTATCAAATAATCTACTAACGGAATGAAAAACAGGTCTACGATTAGAAACAAACCTAACCCTTAGGCTTCCAGTGTCAGTATTCAAGGCGTCAGGTGTCCAGAAGCAGGAGAGCAAGCTTCCTATGCAGAGTTCTTAATGACTGTAATGTTGCCAAGCAATGTGAGTGTAACTACATTAAGCAAAATGTAATTAACGACACAGTGTGCAAAGCAAGCAGACGCTTCAGGACGTGGGCTTCACCAACTTTTTTTTTTTTTTTTTTTTTGGAAAAGAATGGAGGGGGTGTTTGGGGGGTNAGGAATGCAGAGGTTGTTGAGGGGTTGTTTTGGTGGAAGAACGCAAGTAAATCCATGATGCACTTAGGATTATTCAGCACTGCTGAGGAAACATTCCAGAGCCATGTTTAGAGGACTAGCACAGGCATGCTGTTGCAGCTGCAAGCACAAGTGCTTGTGGAGGGTGCCCTGTCTCGAACTTCACCAGAAAAATACTGCATTCACATTTTCTTATTAAGCTAAGTAGCCTATTTTTAAAGCTATTTATTTCCAAGTATGTTAAAAGTGAAATGACAGAAAGAATCAGAAATCATTCCCAATTAATTAAGAAATAATGCATTATTGATTACTTACCTAACAGCTGAAGTCAGCTTTGCTGTGTTGTCAGAAAGCATGCTTATTGCTCCTTCGTCCTCCCCTTCTATACCCTGGTTTTGGGGAACGGTACAGTGACAGAAATGAAAATGATCTTAAGTATGATGCATAAAAATACAGTCAGTGCATTTAGAACCTATTTTCTCATCGTAGTATTATGTCTGGATTGTGTTTTACAGTTATTATGGAAATTATACAAATTTAATGCCAACACACGCAAGAAATGGAACCTTCTGACGAATTATGGTACTCCCTCATCCTACACCTAAGTTTACATTATGCCTAAAACTCAGCAAGTGCTGATATTTTTGGTTGTTGGCTGGCAGAGGGGGCTGAGCACCTACAAAGTCCTGTGAGGCTTTAAATAAAATGCGTAAGATAAACCTTACCATGATACTTTTAAGTCTTTTGACTTCATCTTCTTGAGCTCTGTAGGATTCCAGTTCTTGTTGGACAGACTCAGCTACCTCTGGAAAAGGACTGACGCAGTACCCTGCATTAGGCTCAGTTAAACCAACAGGGGGAACCAGGCATGTTGGACAACCAAGGTGATCTTGGAAACGTACTTCAGAAATATCAGTACATGAATCATTATAAAATAAGTGAAAATAATGACATCTTGTTCCATGTTTACTTTAACTTCTAAGAAAAATATTGAAAGCATAACCACACGTGTAAGTTCAATAAAAAGTTCTGTGCTCTGTAACTCTAAGCAGATACAATTAATGAATATGGACAACAATCATTCCATTAAAAAAAAAACCTTCAAAAATATTTCCAAAGAAGCAAAGAAGCTTGAAAGTAGAGTTACCACAATATGAAAAAACACTGAATTTATATTCTCATCATTTTTATTTTTCTCAAAACTTAATAAAGAAATTAATTTTACATGTAGCGAATTCTCCCCTTAAAACTTAATACTTCCTAAAGCACATAGGGCAAGCCGTATAAATCACACCGTTTCTCTCTTTAAATGCAGTAACCTCACAGACAGACAGAACTCTGTATAGCTATTTCTTCATCTGAATACAAGTGAAGACAGCATCCTTTTCTTTTTGCACTTCCTAACCAAGAACAGTTATTTCTGTGCTCCAAAAATACTCTATTAAAAAAAACTACTAAAAAACAAACCCAAACCCACCACAGTGATGTCTTAAGACCACACAAAACTTGTTCTGCATGTACTCTGGTTTGCGAGCCTCATCTGTGATACAGCCACGTGCCCTCAGTCGAACAAACCCAAGGAAATCCGACCATACGAACTGACTAATCAACACAACCTGGGTGCCTGCACAGCTTACCTGCCCTTATGCTTCTGCCAGAATTTATCAGATGCAGTTAAATCATAGGATTTCTTATTTTTTTTCTTGGGTCGAGCACCTGCTGGAGTACTTTCTGTTCCTGTTGATTCTTCCAAGTTAACTCTATTCAAATGGAAATCCTAAAAGGAGGGAAAAAAAAAAAAAAGGAAAAAGGAAAATGGAATCTTACATGAATATTTGACAGTTTTAATCATTCAATAGTCTTTTATACTCAGCCAATTATCCCCCAGAATATTTTCTAGAAAAAATAGTAACACAGCTGGTTATTAAAGTTTCCTAAGATGACAGTGAACAGTTTACTAACAAGGTAATAACAACTGCAGCATAAGATCTCCAAAATTACTTGCACTACAGAAAAATCATCAGAAGCAACAAATGTCAAGCAAGGACATCTGATTTGTCTGACGTGCAAGAAACCTTCTTAAAATGAACCAAAAGGAATGCTGTTTCTGTAAGGAAAATAAAATATTCAGCAGTAACAGCTCTAAAAATTCAGACCAAAACCTTAAATTAATGAAAGTTTCTGTGCTGAAGACAAAAAACAAAACAAAAAAAGTTTTTAAGGCTGAATTTCACTTGCAGAGTTACAGCAAATTTACCAGAGTTGCAAGGAAGCTCATGTCAGCAATGAGCGTCTACTGTGAGGACTGTTTAGATAAACGTTCCCAGATCCTTCTCTACTTTTTTTCAACACTGTTGAAATAGTGAGTGTAAAAAACAACAGCTTGCAACAAAGCTGCTATTCTCCGTACAGCTCCCCAGAGGCACAGACCCAGACACTCACCCTTCAGCCAGGTGACAGGGTTACTGCTCCCACACCGTGCTGCCACTGCTTCCTGCACGCCTTTGCCTCCTTGACCCCACCATTACTTTTGCCAAGGAGAGCTCTGTGTTTTCTGCAGCATAACCCCCAGTTTTCAACACAGAGCAGCAAGAACCCTACACATCACCTTTGTTCCCGCCCTTCTGAAGAACATTTGAAATTTCAAAGGTGATCTTTGTTTGGCAAATGATAAAAGGAGCTGAATTACTGACTTTACAGAAAGTGTCAAGAATCTTAAAATACGTATTTTTTCCAGAAATAAATGTTCATTATGGTAAATCACTGTAAGTGAAATTGTCTAATAAAAACAATTTAAAAATGTTTCTAGTTATCACTTGGCACAGTTCATGCTTACGGTATTTCATTTTAAATCATGCATGCCAGAATAGAAGCAAGCCCCCATAGCTTCTCAACGGGCACAAAGGCAGTCAGTGGGCAGACACCTCATCTTACACAGGATGCTTACGGTTTCAGTAAAAATATGGAATTTTAATGTACATTTGTTCACTACAAAGTTGAAGGGAAAAAAAATCATTTGATTGAAAACTCAGGTGTAGCTTTTAATGGAGATCTATGTTTCGGCTCCATTTAGCTCACCAGTGACCTGAGTTTCCAAGTTAGTTCAGGCATTTACCAAAATGGTTCTTATCGATAGCAGTCCTCCTCCTTTGACCTCCGTATTTTGTCTTTTAAGAAGCCTTCTAGCTCTGCCTCCCACTTTTCCATAACCACTCCCAAAGGGTATTTTAGTCAGAAATGCAGATCTCTGTACAAGTCTGCTTAGGTGTGGAGGCACCACCGTTATCATCTCAAAGGACACAGCACACCTCTCTGCGGCTTGGGGAGCACTTCGTCCAACACCCCACAGAACTCCCGGGCTACCTGAACTGAGAGCTTCAATAGAAAACAATTTACGTGAAAGTACAGCTTATATAATGATCGCCACAGAAACATTTTCACTGTTACGACTTGTGGTCTTTAAGAGGTTATTGCGGTTATTTCATAAAATATTATACTCACTATGTGAGGAACCTGGCACGCTTGCCTTTACGGTGAGTAACTTGACTGGTTTGGAAATTAAGCTTTTGCCCTTGCCATGGAATCATAGGCCACTTGAATACAACTTTATTAAACAGATTCATTATCCTATCAACTTGGTCAAAAATGAGAAGCAACATGCAACATCTAACAAGCCGTTCCAGAGAAGCTACTGAAGCCTGATGTAGCACAGATGAACATCCAACGATCCCCAAACCGTTCCTGCAGTGTTATTCCAATGCCTCTCCATACTTGTAGCATGTACGTTCCCACTGCATCCTGGATCCCTCTGCATCTCGATGGACCAGAGTCCTACCCCAACACATGCCTGAGGCTACCAACACCACCTTCTCTACCGAGCAGCAGGCACATGGAGATGGGCATGTATTTACTAGCTAGACAGTGAGCATAAAATAAAATCGAAAGGTGTCATAAAACATCCCATTTGCACTAAAAGTTTTCATTGCAAGTTTCTAAACAACACTGTACATACAGAATCACAGAGGTTGGAAGGGACCTCTGGAGATCATCAAGTCCAGCCCCCTCTGCATAGTTCTCAATCCACTTCGCATACAAGCGCACAACCGTATCTACATAGGTGCATCTGTGTATTTTACATCTTCTAACAGCCTCAAAATGAAACCAAAACATTCCTCAAAGCCGGATAATGAAATGATTTGCATGACTAACTCTAGAGTACAAAAAAAGCCTGCAGAAAGTAATTATTCTTACTTGTATTTTGCATTAGTTACAGTGTAATTATGTACGAAATACACAAATCCTAGATGAACAGTATTTGCTTTCATTCAAGTACATCACCACTACTGGTTTTATAAAATAAACTCGAGGAACAGGTTTAAAGGCTATCTTCATTCCAAAAAGGTAATAATCTATTTTAAGTTCCTCACAGGAGGGGCATACGCCACTTGGCATGTCTCTACTGAGCATCTACACCAGCTCGTGGAGTAAAACACACACATGTATTTTTATAAATTTAAACTAATACTAAAATCAGTTTTGAAATTCATTAAAAGCATTTTTCAAAGATGAATTTATGGAATTTGGAGTTAACATAAAAGATTATGAACTACTGCAGAACAATCTAGGACTGCTGAGTTACCTGTCTTCTGATAACATTAAGATTGCAACTTTTAAACAATTTTAGAAGTTATTGCTAAATAAACCTTCCCAAACAACCTTCCAAGTTGTTTTTAACTAAACAACTTTCAAATAAAACAAACAAAACTGATTCTGGATTAAGAGAGAATCTGGTATTAAGTTTAATAACAAGCTGAGTGGAAAAAATATTTTTGGTAACAAAATCAGATGTATTCTTACCAGAACATCATGCACTAAAGCTTGGTATGTCCAAGTATGATGTAGAGGAGTTGCTAAATCTATGTTTCTGTCAACAAGGACTAATAGGGGCCTTTGGAAGCTGAAAAGATGACACTGCATTAGTACTTCTTTAAACACGTTCCGAACATCCCAGTAACATCCTGAGTGATATCAGCCACCTTCTACATTGTAGTTCAAGTTAAAAGCCAAACTTCACACTACAGAGTTCCTCCATCCTTTCCCAAAGTTTCTGGGGCTGATCACTGTCAGAGTTTCAATGAATTGCTGCCTTAGTAATGATAAAAAGATAATTTTATTTTGTACTAAGTGAAATGACTATGCATAACTATTAAGCAGAAGTCAAAACATCAAACAGTAACTAGCCCTCAAAGTGTATCCACGCGAAGAGGTATTAATACATCTGAGCTCCAAACAAGCATTCAATGTTGTAAGAACCTCAGTGGGTCATATTTGTCCTTAATTCCCTTATGCACCTCAAACCTAAAATCTCTCGACTCTCTCTTATTTCATTTCAACTCTTCGCTTGTAGAATAAGTCCATAAAGAAAAAATTATCAACTTCTGAGATGTGTTGTGGTAACTGCATCAATATTCAATTTTATGGAGGGAAAAAAATCCTAGATGCCTAAATATCTTGGGTTATGGCTATACGAAAAATTTATAGTGGAGACAGAAGGCTGTGAATTTACAAGACCATTAGCGTAACCATTTCCCTAAGCGCATTAAACGCAGTAAATGCGATGGCTAAGTTATGTGAACAGAGTAAAAGCACGTTCCCTTGCAGTATTTTCATGCAGATATATACTCTCAAGAGCCTGACCCATCTGCCTGTATCGTTTGGAAAAGCAAACTCCAGATCTGATGCCATTTAACTGGTTAAAGGTTCCCATACCTCCTTGACTTCGCATCTTGATTTTCTGAGGGTAATAATGCTGTCCTAACAGGAAAGCGAGCCACTCTCCTCAAGGAACAAGTGGTTACAGCTTCGTTCCCATGAAAATAAAGGAACTAGTATTTCACAGCTATTCTCTCTCCTAATGGCTTTCAACCCCATTTCATTTTGCTCCACAAGCTCTTTGTCTGTTATCAAAGCTCTGATCTGAATGAGATAAAAATCTGTAAGAACTGTTTTATATCTAGTTAGGATACTGCAACTGTTGCCTTCAGCTACAGTCTTCCCAAGAGGTCTCCTCACCTCCTCACGTACAGCGTGAAGTACTGTAATGCACTTTCCTACGCCAGCCTGTGGAGTATTCAACTATCCAGGGGCAAAGCGATGTCAGAGAGGCTACTAAGAACACACTTCAGATGCATGCAAGCACCTGCAATGTCTCTTCTCATTCATCCTTTCCATCAAAAGATTCGAATGCTGATGACAGCTCTTAATTGTCTAATTATCCAAGGGGCTTATGCAGTCCTCCCCTGTAGATACAGAGATCAGCTGACAAAACTACAACTGTTAACTGCTCAGAAGTGAGAAAATTGATATTTCTTTATTTTTAATGACCTAAAGCTTGATTAACAGATATGTTCAGAAATGCAGACACATATCCTAGCACTGCAAAGTGACTATAACGAAAGGTGAACAAAACTGTCTGCTTCGTTAAATAATTTGTCTCACTGTCTTAGCCATAAAAGCTTTCAAACCAGTTATGCTAAGAGATAAGTAATTCTTGCTTTAGAGTACAACTAATTCTTTTAACACGGAATTTGAACCTAATCCTCGTGGCTTTCACCACACAGCGGTGACTTATCCCAATGAGATCTTTCAGACAACCAAAATATGAAAAATAAAAATGCGCAGTCATTACTAACACCATACCTGAACTGGCCAGCTCCGAGCATGTCACCTGTAAATAGACTGTTTCTGGCATCTCTTAGATTCTCTCTGAGCTTCTTATCTAATTTCTGCACAGAGAAAAACACAAATAAGCTTTTAACAAATCAATGGTTTCTTAAGCTCTTTATTTGATCAAAGTTTAAAGATTGTGCTGGTTTTGCAGTTTATAAATGTCTCGGCTACAAGAAGTCTAGGTCAACTGCACACCAGACCTAGCTCAAGGATCTCTCTTTTTTCCCCCCTCCTGCTCTCACATCTAGATCGAGGACTATCCAGAAGATATTTTTACTTTATGTCCAGTGATCTCCCTCTTGGGCAATGAGCATCCTCTCCCTAAACATGTAAACAAAAAAACCATACCAACGGGAGGCACCCACAGGGAACCTGACTTGAAGCGGCAAATTTGTCTGTCAGACATTGCCACAGTAAGATGGAGACTGTCCCCAACAGGAAGGCATGCAAACTGAATGCTTAGGTTTAACCAACATTAAGGCTTCAGTGATGAAGAAAGCTGTGAGAAATATGGAAGAAATGAAGCGCAGTGACCCCTAGTGAAGACACTGCTGTAGGAATTTTTAATTGTGACTCAATTTGGTAGTTTCATTCCTATTTGGAATTCCTCTAACACAGTACAACGTCTTGTACCCCGGGGTTTCTCAGCAAGATGGATAAAAATGTCTTACTTAGACAAACAGAAAAACCCAGGCCAGACAGCAACTTCTAAAACAATGTATTACAATTACACAAACTCCTGAGTAGGAACGATCATTCAGATTTCAGTTTCTCATCAGCTGATTCCATAACATTAAAATTAACATTAAAATTTCTACAGATGAGTTCCACAGGATACAACGCCACTAGATCTCCATGTGGCAATGAGAAAAGCAAACAGGCTGTTAGGAAAAGTTTTACAACAGCAACACGTCTAGCAAATCATTTCTTACCACTGCCACCATTTCAGCTGCAGTTCCTCTTGAGCATCTGATTATAGGAATAGCTCCTAATAAAAGATAAAAGATTGACTTCCACTTGCATTATAATTTAAGATTATAAGTCAATGTACTTTCCAGAAAACAAATTTCTTAGTTACATTTTGAAATGAAAATTTTCAAGTGGACAATACCAATTCTATATTAAAATTCTCTCTCATGGTCCTTACCTATGAAACCAAAAACACGATATAGAAATATATCACCTAAAGTTTTACAAAAGTAAGTGAACACCTCGTGCATGAGTCTATAAAAAGTATAGCATACTCCAAGAAGACAGCTAACATACCATCTGTTGGCTAAAAATATTTTCATACGGAAGCATTAGAACTTAGTTTCATAAAGTCAGAAGTCAATTGAAAACAACCATAAATAATTTAACAAAAGCAAAGTAACTTATCCATTACATCTCATTGCATTGGACCATCATTGTCAAAAGCACACTGTCCATTGGATTTCAGGTTTCAAAATCCTTAGCTCCATATCTCATTTATACATAGGAAATAATATATAAATATGAAAATTCAAATATCATAAGTTTAAGTGGCTGAGAAAATGGGACTTTATTTATATCACTCTAGCATGTGGTTCATGGGAACCTCTTAGACTGCCCCCCAGAGACCCCAAACTCTCTTGAAGGAATACTATCTCACAAGCACTGATCACTGAGAACTTACAGTAGATGCAATCACAATGAAAAACGCATGAGCTAAACAGCAACAAAATTCACAATAATCCAAATAAATTTGTCATTCTGTGATTAAGATATCTTCCTACTCCATTAATTATTTCAGTTAGATCCTTGCAAGGTGATGTTTTTTCCCCCTTTTTTTTTTTGAGCTACAAATCCAAACTCCTAGCACTACTGACCTTCAGTACGAGCTGGTGTTTTCTAAAAGCACTGAATCCAAAACCTTCAGTATTCCTCACCCATTGATAATGAAGACTAGACGTATCACCTCCCATGCGGGAGCCTCTATTTCCTTTCGTGGTGACATACAAGAATAATTTTAAAAAGATCAATAACCCACTCAGCAACCCATAAAGATTCCTGTCACGTGCCTACTTGTGCCTTTACTTGGCTGTATAAAATCACTAAATATCTAGCTATCTTATCGAATACAGGCTGCTTCAAAAAGGAATGGAAAATATGCTAGAATTTGAGAGCTTACCAAGCGTAACGAAGAAACAGAAGAGACTATCAACAATAGTGTCCATTATCGTTTCCATTTCAGTGTCTGTTATATCTGGTCTGTTAATGGCTGAAACAGAGCGAGAAAGAGTTAAAAACAGGGTTAAAGAAGTTCACATTAACACTATGAAAGTGATCCACTTCTTAGCCAATGGCTGTTAATTGCCAACAGCTTTTATAGCTGGAGAGATAAAATCATGAAACGCCCCTCTTGGCACTTCCATTACCTTTTTCACCCTTTCCCTCTCTCAAGTTAAAAGTTCAGAGAAATGAATTATTGCTCACTGTATAAAGTCAAGCACTACACAGCCTTTCACCACTACCTCTGTACAGATATTGTAACTTCCAGATTATATTAAAATCCCCTCCTAGAGAACCACACGTTATGGAACAGGAATGGCCATCAACTTGCTGCAGGGGAACTGTCAGGTCAGGTCTTGAACTGATGATTGAGCACCTGGTGAAGGGGTGTGGTTGGCCCGGGGAGCACAGGCAAACTGCTTGCACCTGTGCTCCTCTGTGAGTGGAAGGGGTGGGGTTGCTCCAGGCCTAGATAAGGGCCAGGCAGAGCTCAAGCAGACGAGGAGTTTGGAAAGCAGCAAGATGAAAGGGAGCAGCATGAGGAAGGAGCTGAAGGGAGCAGGAAGTGATGTGGAGAAGAGCCTCCAGCTCCAGATGAGACAAACAGCGTAGCAGGGTGAAGAACTGGCATAGTCATGTGAGTTTGGGACTTCCTCTGCTACACTTGGAAACCATTTTTCAAACGTAGAATCCTCAGGAAGTACCTGGTTCGTTTTAAGAGAATTACGGTATGCATTATCATGCATTCAAATAGCATCACACAGTGCCAGGTACATCCACTTCATACCAGTATTTGCTGTTTACCCCTTCCGCTCTAGTTACAGAAGAACAGAACCAGAGGATGTCTGAGGGATGACCTCTTCTGTCCTCTTGCTTAAAGATGAGTTAAACGTACGTTATGTCTTTGCCCTAAAGCTTCCCAATAATGAAAATGTCATGTTTATAGATAACCTCTTCTAGTATTTCACTGTCTTTAGTGTTAGGAAGTGCTCCTAATACCTGCCGAGAAACTTTCCTGATGCAGTTTATGCTCAGCATTTCTAGTGCGTTGCTGCATGGACAAAGAGAATGTATTACCTACCATCTATCTATGAAAGCTTTTTTCATAATGGAAGAATGTTATCATGCTTATATTCCTAATACTACTACTCTGTAAATGCGGTCATAGAGCAAATTATGAAACTGAGATTTTTTTTCTTTTATTCGGTCAGTTCCTAGTTCAGCCATTCAGCTAGATGTGACCACATGACAGTGCTGTCACAAGAACAGCAGCCCTCTTTGATTACCATCAGACTTACATTGACTTATACAGATTATGCAACTATATTCCAACTGGCAGTTTTCTGTTAGGGCTACCCTCCAGAAGGAGAGAAGCTTGCATCTTCACTGCCCATGCACTCCTTCTGCCTCCCTGTGTCAGACCCAGAACTCATACAGTGGGATGGATCAGCTCAGAGCTCTGGTGGGAAACTAATTACTTCTCTGTGGGCGATTAGATTTCTGTTCTATCAGTGTTTGGAAACAGACCACTTCTATATTGGTTTAAACAGTGTGAAATTGTATACTGCGTAGTGAATTTCAGCAGCCCAGGAGAGAAAAACAATCCACACAAACTGACAGGTGCAAACATCTTCAGTCACTTCAGCTCAAACTCCTTGATAGCTAGCAGAAGTCTTATGATACACAGTCAAGTGTCTTTACATACACACAAGCACAGTGCAAAACAATTATTACTAAAATTACTAACAGGTTTTTTTAAAAAAAGAAAGGAAAAGCAGGGGTTTTTTTTAAAACCAACATAAGAGCTCCTCATTCTTTGACACTGGAATCAGTTTCCAATGTGAAACTGAACTGAGTGCTATGGATCCAGCTTTAAAAAAAGATACTGACCTTGGAAATTGGGCAAAAGAATCTCACTGCCAAATGTCAAGCATACAGAGACTTCTCATCTCTCTTCCTGGTTGCTACTGAGTACTTTGTGCAACCAAATAAAGGAATTAATTGTGTGGTACTGTGTGGATATTGTGACTACAGCAGTGCAATGAGGAGCTGCTGCTAAAGAAGGGCCATCTTGCCTCTGACTTGCACACTTCTGCACTGGATTTGCAGGTAACACAAATGTGTTGGTATTTTCTAAAGAATGAGTCAACCAAATAAACTGAACAAATACTCTGCAGCTCCAAGATTACTGGTTCTGATGTAGAAGGGAGAAAAGGGAAACTACAGCAGGGGCAGCAAGACAACCCACCCTGTAATAGCCAGCCACTTGAGCAGGCCACCTACATCAACCTAGGTTGCTGTAGCACCACAGCTGTAGAGGTAACCAACTCAAGGCATCTGCGTGGTTTTTAGGGTGGGGTTCCAAAACAGGTCCAACAGAGGCCCCAGGATAAGAAAGGAAAAAACAGTTCAATGAGACTGACTTCATTTGCAATTCAGAGACTTTACGAAGAAGCTGACAACAGTACGTGGGCCTAGGCACTTGCAGAAGCCATCACCTCTTCTTATTTTCAGTAATACTCTTTCCCAGATTCTTCCCTGTGCTACTCCAGCCCCTGAGCCTAACCACATCCCGCGGCACACTCCCACCTTTGATGCGTATTTTCATGTCTCAACTAAGAAAAGCAGGTACTGACTGGTCACTGTCTAGAAGATGCTCACAACTCTAGCAGTTAAAGTTATCTTCCTTGCTTTGTGTTACCTACAGTAACTTTCCAGCTGGCCATTCACACAAAACCAAAATATTCAATTAGTTAAGACCTGCCTATGGGGTTATGACTGAACAGTGGTGTCCAAACAAAGCAGTCACCCACAGTGTTTGTCTACATGTGTAAATAACGTTTTTCCTGTATTATCACACATACAAAAAGCCCTAGTCTACGGTGCAGTTTTGCTTTCCTAAATTTGTTATTTAAGAAAACATAATTTTTCAATATTACAATAGCTATGTAGCACAGATGCAGAAACCAAGATCTAAGAATTGCTTGCTTCATGATTTTAACTACATGTATAACAGATTATCCTGAAGTCTGAGTAGATCAAAACAAAATCACTGCTAGGTGTCAACTGCAACTTCAAAACTAAATTTCAACCTTAAACATTGCATTTTAATTTTTATTCAAACAAATTTTACTTACCACGGTATGAAACAAGCTCTCTGTTTTGGTTACACAAGATGAACATATCATCTTCTAAAGTAATAAAATTGAGATATTGATCAAACACCTAGAAATTAAAGAACAGTCAGAATAGTCCAGAATAAAGTATAAAAACACTAGTGATTTATTGCTACTTATTTTTGAATGTTACAGAACTACTCATTAAAAGAAGCAAATGTAAGATACAACGTACGAATTACAAAAGCTTGTGTCTAAGGACTGGGTGGTAACAGAGTACTAGAGCACCTGAAGAGTGCTGAACAAAAGCATTCAGGTTTTCTGTGGACCAATTGCTAATAGTAAGCCATCACTGAAACAATGTGTGAAAGATGTTACAACATTACAGGTTTAGATTTAATGAAGAACTAAAACAGAAAGGACACTGAGCTCTCAACAAGGAGACACGAAAGAAGGCAATGCCTACATAGTGGAAGAGCATAGCTCACAAATTGTAATTTTTCTTTAAGTTTAAAGAAATTGTATGTTCAGAAAAAAACAACAAAAAAACTTGTCTGCAGCATAAACCGTACACAGAACATTTACAAAGGAAAAAGAGATTCAAGAAAGTCAGTCCACAGTGCTACAATTTAGCCCTGCTGAAGACCTAAGGCTTAAACAAGACTAGTAGTTTTCATTTTGCTTCACAGCGGTTTCTTTATCTCATGGCAGCAGTACTTCCATAGCAGGAGTGAGAACAAGGGAACGTATTTGAGAACATATGAAAGTTAGTAGCTAACATGCAGGTTCTGGTACAGGCATTTAGCAAGAGAACACGTACCAGACACCAGCCTTTAAACCTCAAAGGTATAGGAGCATACAAAGGAACAGTGTGGAGGTATGGAACATCCACCTCTACAGTATGCTGTATTTAAAGTAGCAACCGCCCTCCCACTGCAGTTTTCACATAGTTAGAAGCCACAGCCTCCACTCTGTTACACACGCACTGGATGCGCCCATTGACTTAATGAGATCAGGAACACTCTGAAACCACCGTATTTCCATTCTTATCATTCAGTACAAAGGTCTTGCAGCATTTAGGCTTTGACTACGATGAAGTATAACACTAAGCTGGATCAACGTGATAGCTGCAGATACCTTTTCCCAAAGTAAATCCATGTCCATCACTGAACATGGCTAAACTTTTACTTAGTTCATGGTCTGGTCAGGAAAGCTGTGAGTGACAAAGAAGCGGTCGCTTCAGACTGCAATACCTGTTAGTACCTTTAATGTTAGAAACCAGAGGATTTTCTTACCTTAGCCACTTGGGTTACAGCATTAGCACCTATGGCAGCATTGGCAATATCTTCCAGTTTACTTCTTGAAATAGCAGAAATAAAGTTTAAATAGTAAGATTCATAAAGCTGGTTTCGAAGATCCTAAAAGAAAACAAAACCACAATCTTTTTTCCTGAGTAAGTACAAATATGTCTTCGTAGGGGAACTGCTAGATCTTGAACTGATGATTGAGCACCTGGTGAAGGGGTGTGGTTGGCCCAGGGAGCACAGGCAAACTGCTTGCACCTGTGCTCCTCCGTGAGCGGGAGGCGGGGGGCCTGGGGTGGGGTTGTCCCCAGGCCTAGATAAGGGCCAGGCAGGCAGACGTTAGGAGCTCAGAAAGAGGCAGCAGCAGCAGAATGGAGAGCGGCACAAGGAAGGAGCTGAAGAGAGCAGGAAACAACATGGAACAGAGCCCCCAGCTCCAGATGATACAAATGGTGTGTAGTCATAAAGAGTTGGACTTTTTTCTGTTAGCCTTAATTATTAAAAAATGGACAATCTTTTACTATGTGATATTCCAATTTCCCACAGTGAAAATAAATTTTCTGAAGTGCTTGGCTGTCTGTTCATATAGCATTGTATGTAGTATTTTTGACTACGTAGCTTTATACAATCTATCTACCGCAGTACTGCAAAAAGCAGGAATAAATAACAGAAGTTACCAGACAGCAGCTACTGTTCCACACACTACCACTAACTACAGCTACTTCTTGCTTTTTTTCCTTCCTGTGGTGAAGATGTCAACCTTTCATCCATTTCTCTCACAGAAAGCAAACAACTGAGTCCATTCCCCTATGCTCAAGGTAGAGTCAAACAGAGGAGGTGGCTCACGATTGTGTCCGGTCGAGTTCTGAGTACCTCCAAGGATGGAGACTCCACGAAGTCCCTGGGCAACCTGTTCCAGTGTTCAATCCCCTCATTAAAAAAAGCTTTTTCTTTCAATAGGACTGCCTATGTTTCAGTCTGTGCCTGCTGACTCTTGTCTTTGCACTCCCAAAACAGAAGACGTATTTACACTTTTACTTTCTGGGAAACAGAAGTTTTGCATGTAAAAATTTTGTATAATATTTTTATGATAATGGTGTGCACAAAATGCAAGAAAAGGTGGTCAGACATGCACAAGAACTAGATACGCAACAGTCACGCTGCCAGCAGTGCGGGGTTATCTCACACACCCTATTCCTGCTGCGTCCGCGGCATTTAAATGTTAAGTACGCAAGTTACCTGGCACATTCTGTCAATGTTTTCTTCTGTTGGCATTACAAAGTAAACAGCTGGAACATCTGGAATAGGATCCCGATCTGAATGCAAGAGCCTGAAAAGAAGAAAAATACATCTCTAAGGCGCTCTTCTTCTGATTTACATAAAATTATAAATGTTAAAGAAATTATTTATTTATACAATCTAATTTCCCAGAATTTATTTGTATATTTAGTCAGATTTTAGCAAGAACAAAATGTGAAAAAAACAGCAAAATCACATCTGTGTCATTTCTGGTAGCAGAACGTGTTAATAGTCTTTTGAAGTTTATTCAAAGCTTAAGAAAAGGCTTCACAATCTTAAAAAACAGATTATTCCATTCAGAGGAAGGTAAAATACTGCCTCCATGAAGTTCAATAATATTGGCATGACAAAATGACACAACAAAAAAACTGCCTGTACCTCACCCAACTAATCTGGTCTTTCCTGCTCATTAGTACAGAGACAGGCAAGGTGCTTACATGTTTCTGTCACATTTCTGCTGATATGTCAATGTGATAAACTGTTTTCATTTCTAGCCTTCACTTGGCAGAAGTCAGTAAACTTTTTGAAAAAATAACCATATCTTCCAAGTTCCTCTGTGTCTATTACCACAGCTAAGGAATGCCAGTGAGCTAACTGAACGTGATACAGAGAAAGAGAAACAGGAAATCTCTTAAAATCATACTTAAACTCACAGACAAAAGACAAAGTCTATGTGTAAAAAGACAAGCAAAGATTGTGCATTGCCCCATGTAACAGTTTGTGCCAAAATAATTTTAAAATATATAAAAGGACATAAGGATTTGTACAGGCATTCTCAAAAATTCTTACTGGGTTTCTCTATTTTTCTGAGCAGGGGTCTCCTCTACACAGTAGGAAATCCTACTGAAAGCTAAAAAATCTTTATTTTAAAAGTTATTCACTGAATAATTTTCAATTTTTTGTTCATGATTTCAGGGGAATATTAGATAAAGTTATTTAAAGAAAAAATCTGTTTTTCAGAAGTACTTACAGATGCAAAGTGATCCCCATATCTCTCAGCTCTTTCACTGACAGCAAAGGTGAGATAATATCTTGGCCAAATCTGTCATAAATGAGAACCTGAAATAGATACGCATTTTTTACAAAGTGATAAACAGTGGATGCAGGAATTTAGGCTTAAGGAACTACTGACCTAACCTTAAAAGTGTTAAACTGCTACCCATTTATAATCATGCTTACAAAGACTTTAAAGAAAATAAAACGCAATGAAAAAGTGAAAAAAAAATTGATCACTTCCTTCTGAAAAATGTCAAGTCAAACAGGAATCTGCTGTCAGAAATTGTTACTGTAAATACAGAATTTCTCCAGCTACATGTGGGACGAAACAATGGGAGAAGCACGGGGTAAGAAAGAAATTAATGAAAAAAGACAATAGAATAAATGACTTTCTAGTAGCAAAATTTTTTCTCAAGTGACAAGTTATTTACTTTTTAAAGTTCACAAAGGTAGCTCAAGCTCAGCTTGTCCTACATTTAAGGCTACCAACAGTTCTTCCTTTTCCCATGGGCTTTTTAACCTGTATCATGTAAGTTCCTGCCGCGCCTGAGGTGTAAGTACATTTTAAAAATGTCCTCCCTCCTTGCTCAGTAACATATATCCTAAAGAATCAATCAGTCATTGGCTATTTAATTAGCTAATATGTCAAATATGTATTTTCCTCAGTAAATCTGATATTTAACTCTGTACTCATAACAGTCAGGAAAAAATATTCTGTGTAAGCAAAGGACATAAGGGATATACTTGGGTTAAAATGGGATAATCTGAACTTTTTTGAACATTATAAAATTCTCCTATGCCAGTCCAAACGGTTCTTACCTTCCATACTGGCTCTCCTGTGCTGTTTTTAACAGGAGGAACATTGAAGTTCAGCATACGTTTCAAAGCCACTGGAAAAGAGAGCACAATAATGCTTTCCTCTCTTTGCACGTTAACAACAGACACTAAACACGTTAGCAGGATTTTACAGTATGTTTAATTTGAGAGGAAAAACATGAAATACAAATGCAGCAGGTCACATCTCACTGACAAGTAACACGTCAACTAGAATTCAGGGGCTCCAGTAGACACTGGAAAAAGAAAACCAGGAAGTCCCAAACCATGAAGAAATTCTTTCTTTGATTGTATGAGCTATATTCTATCGCGCTTTGCTTTAAAAACAATTTCAATCTCTTCCTGAAGGGTGCATCTGCTACCCTAGGAGTCAGTTTGCTTTATTCTTATTCTGCCTTTTCCTACCAGACCAGAACAGCACAATACACACAAGTATACCAGAAACACCTTTTTGACTGACTAAAACTGACACATTTCTGAACATTTTGAGAATGTTTTGAGCTCCTAAGAAGAAATTGCTGCATTAAGTGGTACAAAAATACTTCTAATTTGCAACACAAAAACTTTGAACATCTATCCATTTAACTTCCTGTTCACTACACAAAAAAAAAAGCAGATTTCCTCACCAACCTCTACTTTACAAATCACCTAAGTAAGGAGCCCCTTCCTCCTTTATCTGATTAAACAAAACGCAGCGCTCTTTGACTAGAAGTAAAAAACTAACTGCATCAACCTAAGTCAGCGGCTATTCTCACCAACTCCATATACACAATCATTTTAGACCTTGACAAAGAGCTCTCAGAAATCAGGGCAACATACACCACTTTGCCCACAGACAGGAGCAGTAAGACGGCTAGCTCCTCACTCCCGGGCAGAACACAGCTTGTGAGAGCACCAGCGTGGTTCCCGAGTCTCACAGCACCACAGGGCAGCTCAGGCGGGAGCGACCCCAGGGGCTCTCTGGCCCGACCTCCTCAAGCAGGGCTGGCCGTGAGGCCAGGCTGTGCTGCTCGGGCATTATCCTGCCAGGTGCTGAGAACCTCCAGGGCTGGAGATGCCACAGCCTCTCCCTGCAACCTGTGGCAGCATCTGCCTTGTGGTAGAGACTTCCTTAGCTCAACTAGGACACGTCTTGTTTCAACTCACGCCCGCTGTCACTGCGAGGAGCCAGGCTCCCTCTCCTCAGCGCCCTTCCCACACGTTCCCCCAGGCCCTTCCCGCAGGCAGGACGGGCCCGCTCCCACGGCCTCTCCCCAGGAGGGGTGCGCTGAGGCCCTGCCCATCCTGGCACCCTGTGCCGGACGCCCCTCTCGCACTGGTGAGCCACAGACTGGACGCAGCCCCAGGTGTGTGTCCGGGGGCTGAGCAGGGGCGGCCATTCCCTCCCTCTGGCTGTGCTCTGAAGCACGTCACGGGACCACGTCCACCCCGCTGCCCACTGGGACAAGCTGGTAGAGAATGCTGAGTCTCCCTGGAATCAAACCTTCCATGTTGCTTAATACTTTTTGATTACTTTTTTTTAAAAAAAAAAAACATGAAGCAATCCCAGAAGCCGCTTACAGACTGCTCTCAAAGCCTTCACTCCCTTGCTGCAGCACCACCCCTCTCAGCTGTACGAGCAGTTCTGCGTGGAGCCATGTGGTTATGTACTTTGGAACTACTGGATTTGAAGCAACTTCCTTGTAGAGTTTACCACTTGAATTACAACTGGCATCAGCTGTCTAGAGAAGAGCAGCAGTCAGACCACCGACGCGCTGCAACCATCACAACAAGCACTCAGCGTGTCTCTAGGTTTCTTTTCTGTATTTGCCCCACTTACTTTTAGGCCAAACACTCTGTGGGGCAAGGGCTGGGTTTTCACCATGGTTCTCACTGTGCTGCACAGTGACTGGTTACAGAGCAGGACCAAAGCACAACAGATGGGGCACATGCACGCATCACAGTGCATGCACTGCACAATGGAAATGTTCTCCTCTTGCTAAACACCTCAGTTGTTCCCTCTATTTCCTTGCAAGTGACCTCGTGAGATTTTGAGGCAGGTGATATCTAAAATCCCTTCGTGTTAAATGAACGCACCTGGAACCCCTAAGCCACCAAAAAGATAGGGCTGCTGCCAGGGAGAAGAGGATGAGACCACACCTCGAACTGCTGACAAACTCTGTGTGAAGCACAGGGCAGCAAGGTGCTGACACGCTCTGTGCTCTGGGAGCAGGGTCAGGCAGACAGCTCAGTGCCTCACGCAGCAGCAGTGAGAGATGTGAAGGAGTCAGCTGTGGCCTCACAGCAGTGTGTAAGGAGGGACTGAGTAAGGAACCCTCTGACCCCACACAACCTCCCACTTAACTAGCTGCAGTCGGTAACCTCACGCTGTTAATTTCCTGAGGACCAGTAAGCATGCCGGGACCTCTCTGTTATCCCAACAGGAACATGACAACGGCAGTTTTATTTTTGCATCTCTAAACGCTGACCCTCATCCCGGCCGAAGCGGGACAAGAACACCAGCGGAACCACAGCGGCTGCGCAGCCGCTCCCGGCGGCGATTTCCACCCCATGGCCGGGCGGCCGCAGGCCGGGCCCCGCGGCAGGAGAACCCCAGGCTCCGCTCCG